>SZWC01002064.1:76049-95302 GCA_023375785.1 Penium margaritaceum | reverse complement strand
CAAGGGTCAGCTCCTGAGCCGGTCAGCGGATCGCCAAGGAACCGACTGAAGTCCTTGGTGAAGTCCGGGGCGGCCTTCATCAGGCCGGAAGCTGCGCGGACTGCCATCTGTGTCTGGGCGGGGTCAGACGCCTGGTATGGAGTGAGGTAGTAGGGAAGGACTCCCTCGCTCATGGCCCACATACGGAAGCGCGTTTCCCAGGACTTGAAGTCGTTCCCAGTCCGGAAGACGGGCGGGTCTGACTCAAACCACTTGGGTGGCTTGACCGTCGGCAGGGCAACGGCCGAAGCCACTGCGGGGCCAGGCATCGAGGAGGCAATCCTCTTACCCAGGCGAGCCCGCAGAGCCAGCTCCTCGAAGCTTAGTGGGCGACGAGATGAGCTTGGTTCAGCGTTGGTACTGGAGCTGGTGCCCTGGAGGGCAACATTGGCCTCACGCGCTCTGCGACGCGCCTCTACGCGGATGAGGCGTGCTCGCAACACCTCTTCCTCACCCTCTTCGCCGAAGTCGGAGAGGATCTCTCAACTTCATCAGCAGTACCGCCGTGGGCGAGGTGGTCCTCGCCCGGGTCAGTCGACGGATGCTGCTGCTGCTACTGCTGGTGGGGCAGTAAGTTCCTAACGAGATCCTGCAGTTCGGCAACCTGCCTCGTCAAGGTATCGCGGCTCTCCGCCTGAAGGTCCGCCAGCGCGCGCACTTGGTGCGCCAATGTCGTCGGGCTCAGCGGCCGCTACTGCTGTTGTTGTGGTGGCGGCTGCTGCCGCTGCCGCTGCTACTGCTGCTGATGCTACTGCTGCTGCTGTAGCTGCTACAGATGTTACTGCTGCTACTACTGCCGTGGTGGTGACGATGGCGGCTGCCGGCGTTGGCCGTTGATGGTGCTGCCCTCGCCAGCTGCGTCGGCAGTGGCGCTGGAGGGGGTGAGCTTCGACATGGTGGCCGGTTCCCCCTCTCTCTCCTTGCCCCCCCTCCTTTCCTTTTTTTTGTGTGTGTTGTTGCGGCACACCTTACCGCGGCAACTCACCTCCGCGGAGCCCCTCCGCGGACCCTCTCCGCAGAACTCCTCCGCGGACCCCCTCCGCGGTGCGCTTCACCGCGGAAGTTCACCGCAGATGGTCGCGATGTGGGTTGGGCTGAACGCGGCCGCGTAAGTCACGTTGGCGCGGAGTTGACGTGAAATGCTGCGAGATGCCACCGCGGTCGAGTCGACGCGGAACGCGTCGGAGTACCACGGGATGCGTAGGCACCTCCGCAGTTGTGTTCTACGACGGCAGCGGGGCCTCCGCGTCTGTCGAACGCGGAGTTACCGCGGAGCTGCCGTGGACTCGTAACGGCTGGTGTGTTCCGAAAAAGCCGCCGCGGAGTAGTTCGAGCAGCCGCGGATCCACCGCGGAGTGCTGCCGCACTGCCACTGCTGTGTGGCGGATTTGGAACGATGAGTTCAATCGCAGTGGATCCGCGACACTCTCGGCGCGTTCCGCTGCGATCGCGGAACTGCCGCGTCCACTGAGCCGCGGAGCACCGCGAAGCAGCGCGGAGTAGATGCTCCTACCGCGGAACAGTCGCCGCGGAGCTGTAAAAACTCGTCGCGCAGTTCTTAAAAAAAACGGTCGGAACAGTGGTGGGTCCTCCCAGGACCTTTCGCCGAGACAGGGGGCGCTGCTGTTGCTGCTCCTCAAGGCAACGGCTGCGGTCGTTCACTGCTGCGGCGATGGCTGCGTCTCTGCTATGCAGCTGTGCAAGCACTGGCTCGCTGCTCTGATACCATGAGAGACAGCTCCTAGCACTGTTGTCGCTAGCGTGGAAGTACAAGCCAGCTAGCTAACTCACTAGCACACACAGGTGGAGGTGAGAACAGCAAGGGGTTGGCTAGGGACACAAAACACAAGTGTCAGAAGCTGCAAATGCTGAAATATGCAGAGAGAGATTAACAACTGAGTTCTGGACCACCTAAATAGTGCCACGGACCTAGTGGATGCACACACACACACACACACACGCGGCGCACAACTGTGCTGTTTTCTAGTCAGGAAAAACAGTGGCACAAACATAGTTTTGGTCATAATTCCCTGCAGACACGTCAGAACGACGAGCCGTTTGAACCAGAATGGCCACGTCAACAAGATCTACGTCCTGATAGGCTACACGCCTACGTGTTGTGACACAGCACGAGTCTACAAAATGCGGAAGTCTTCTTGGTGCCCGTCGCCGCCGGCAGTCAGCCTTCTGCCACCGTCGCTAGTCTCAGGGATCTGCACGTGAATGGACATGAGCCGAGGGGTCACCGTAAGCTGTGTAAGACACGCACAACAACATCACTCACTCACTCACTCACTGCAGGTGACTGAACACCATTGAAGCCATGGTCCAAGCAAGGCTGTTCGGGTGCAAAACAGGAGTGATCCCAGCCATGCTCACGCCCTCCTGTGGTGGAACCATGCAATTCTCAGTGGTTGAGTGTGAGCCACTCGGTGGCTGAAACTTGAGAAATTTCTTGAGGTGATGCATGCACCACATACGCTTGTGATCGATGTGGTTTCTGGAGTTATGTTCATGCATGCTGTGCAGGTTGTTTGGCTCTTGCCCGGGTTGCTGATCCTACGGGGCCACACACTCAGTTGCTCTGAGGTGTGAGAAACCGCGACGGTGTTCTGCCAACCGGTCAGGTTCGACCCCGGGGTGGCGACTGGGCCCCACTTCGAGTCACTCGAGTGGGTGGCCCGGCCAACCGTGGCTAAGACCTCGCTTGCTCGTTACTCACGTACTTGTTGTTCTCACGTGTTCTCTCAACCACGTTTCTCACCTCGCTCGCCCCACCCTGTCCATGGATGTCTCTCCTTTCTAGACTAGTGTGTGTGAGAGCTTAAGGCGGCCTCTTGCCGCTGCCTACTGGTATCAGAGCAGGAGGGATCACNCGACCGGTCAGGTTCGACCCCGGGGTGGCGACTGGGCCCCACTTCGAGTCACTCGAGTGGGTGGCCCGGCCAACCGTGGCTAAGACCTCGCTTGCTCGTTACTCACGTACTTGTTGTTCTCACGTGTTCTCTCAACCACGTTTCTCACCTCGCTCGCCCCACCCTGTCCATGGATGTCTCTCCTTTCTAGACTAGTGTGTGTGAGAGCTTAAGGCGGCCTCTTGCCGCTGCCTACTGGTATCAGAGCAGGAGGGATCACTCCCTCCACTCCGTCGATTCAGGACCCGTGGAATAGAGACGCTGAGGGGGTGCAACGACGTCACGTTGTTGGCACTCATTCTTGCACCCTCGGCCCCTGGCACCACACCATGTGATGCCTCACAACAACACTACTCTACCGTCGCCTTTCTAGGCTAAGGGTGCTTCTGAACCTAATGCCGAACCCCGCACTCTACTCTCGGATCCTTGCGACTCACTTCCCTCCTCCCCGCAGCAGCAGCTCCTTGATGATCTCTATCTACGTGGGTTCGGGCCTCTCGCCTCTCCCACTGTTGCGGCCTGCTTCTCCGGCTCCGCATCTTGGAGTCGTAGCCAAGCCCGTATGCATTCTCGCACCGGGCGCTCCTCTCGTGCGTATCTCACAGCCACATCGGCAGCCACATCTGCGGCGTGAAGTACCGCCCTGGCTTCACCACCGGAGTCAGAGCCCATCCCTTTGTCACCAAGGGGTTGGCACGAGAAAGCACGCACAAACGAGATACTCGCGCGCTACGAGGCGGAGCAGCTGCGCGCGTGGGAACATCGCAGCCAGTGTCACAGCCCAGGCTACCACCCGGGGGAGGACTAGGACCCCGCGGAGCACCTTGCGCATACCGACACCGTGGAGTACGCGACCTACTGCCAGTCCGCGTCCGACGACTCTCCAACGGTGCAGAACGCACCAGCCACGGGGCCACCACGTGAGCAGCGTCGTCCTACATCACCTATAAGCTCACCTGTTGCTCGTAGAACCCATCAGCAGAGTCTTCGTCGTCGTGCTGCCCACTCTGGAGCAGCACCAACTGTGGAAGCAACAGTTAGACAACGGACAGAGGATTCTGCCCATCGCAGTGCCTCACCAGCAGCGTCGTAGTCAGCGGCACCCGTCCCTGTATCCTCTGACACCTTCTCAGTGCTGAAGACTGCGCTTGTTTCTAGCTCAGCTGTTGCGTCCACTTTTGCGGCCACGGCCCGTGCGGCACGTGCCCCTGCTACCATCGCAGCGGGACGGGCGATTGACACTTACACTGCCACAGCTGTAGATCAGGGCCCCCTTGCTGTAGCCACTGTCAACATCGCCACTCAGATTGTAGCTACAGCTGACTCCATTGCATCTGCAGCAGCTTCGGCTGCCACATCACTCTCCAGTGCGGTCACATCCATTCGTGACTCTACCGCTCAGGTGTCGACTGCTGCAGCATCCTCACCCTTTGGCCCTCATGTCCGCCTTTTGGTCATAGCTATAGCAGCCGTATCAGCTCTCACTGGTGCAGCCCTCACAGGAGTTGCCTGCTTCATCGTCTCTGCTTCCTCTTCTGTAGCAGTCATTGCAACATCAGCTGCCGCACCACTGTCTCCCTTGTTTAGTCTGCACCGCTAGGCTGGGTGAGCAACCTCTCTCCCACCACTTGGAGCCTGCTTGCCCTCTCTTCCTCTACTCTTTGTGTCTGCTTGCACCTTCCTTCCTTTGGCTGTGCAGCATTACCACTACAGACCCACACTTATCTCTCCACGCCCACTGGGGCAGGGTAAACTCTGCCCAAAAAATCTTGTCAGTCTCTTGCGTTGCACGTTATGCCTGTTGACGACGATCAGTATGCGGCACTACAAGAAGAGCTACGCAAAGAGCGCGCAGCTCTCCAAACAGCTCTCACTGCACAGCGTGCCGTTGAAGACAAATTGCATGCAGAGAAGGGCGATCAGGCTACATATGCAGACCACATCGCCGACCTTGTCCTCAACCGTCTGCAGCCTGTCTTGCGCTCCACGCCTGTACCTTCTGTTGCTGCTGACATCGCTGCTGCCTTTTCTTCCAATCCCGCTTCCGCATCTACCAGCACTGGCTCTTAGCACTCTGACACCGTGGCAGCTGCAGCCGCTGCAGGCGCCGCCACTGCTAAAACCCTCGTGCAGCCTGCGCACCGCAAGCCAGACTTTGAGTCCACACCACCTCAATTCACCTCTAATCTCACTTTCACGTCCTGGGAGGTTTGCTTTAGCGCTTGGGCGCAAGGTGAGCAGCTTTGGGAATACTACCACCTGCCTAATCCTGCTGCTCACCCCCCTTTTGTTCCCACTGATGCTGAGTCTGCGCGCGCTGTCCGTGCACTCATTCGCGCTGGCTTTGATGACCTCACTGATGAGATCGGGTCCTACAATGCTAACACTGCGCGTCGCACACCCGCTGACCCTGTCGGTGCCTACGCACTCATCAAGCGTCGCACCACTGTCACTGGTCACGCTGCACAGAGCATGCTGACTGTCCAGTTCAACACTCTGTCCATGCGTGCTGATGAGACTGTGGACGCCTATTGGGCTCGTAGTCTGCGTCTGCTGAAGGACCTCGGCAAAGCTACCCCTGGATAGCTCTCAGCCGTTCTGTCCATTGTCAACGGCCTCATCCCCGAGCTGTCCGACATCTTCAGGGAGGTGAAAGCCTCTGATCTTGAGCGTCTTGCTGCTGAACCTGTGCCCGCTGATTCGCCACCGGGCATTGGTGCCCTTTGGGGGTTCACCTCCCAACGCCTCACTGACTGGTGGAGTGCCCTCCAAAACAAGCGCATTCATCATGCTGCCACTGCCGCCACGACCACAACTCTTCCCTCTACCTCATCTTCTTCTTCCTCCCCTTTGCCCACCTCTCCGGCCTCGTCCCTTGCACACCAAGGGAGTGGTGGGAGGGGTCGGGGCAGAGATGGTGGACGGGGCAAAGGATCTTCTGCATCTGGTCCTGGCGGGGAATCAGGCCATGGCAAAGGAAGCCACCAACTCCACCGTCGGCAGCACAACCTCCTCTTCCGCAACCTTCAGTACTATCACATTCTGGAACTGTGGGGCCACTAGTCATTCTGCACCGAAGTGCCCGGCACCGCCCGGCAACGAGCGCCTGGCCTCGGCCATGCGTGCTCACTGGGCACGCTCCTTCGGTAGTTCTGGCACACCGGCAGCCCCCTCCCGGTCCGCACCCACGCCATCACCACCCCGTCACCACTCTTCCTCCCTTAAGGCAGCTGCCTACCACACCGCAGCTGCGCCATCCCCTGTTCCTTACCCTTGGAGGTGGCCTCCAGGGTATGGTGGGCCGGTCTTCTACGACCCGTCCTCCAGTGCCTATGCTGCTCCTCCCTGGGCGCCCTCGCCCTACTCTTCCCGTTGAGCGTCCGCCAGAGTCGTCATCACTCCTGACCCTCCAGAGGATGAGCGCCAGTTGGACACTGCTCTCTTCCATGCCGTCCATCAGTGCCACCTTCGTGATCAGGGAGGTGAGAGTGACAGCACTGGGCCAGAGCCTCTTGCGTGTGTTGTCGATGGGGCGTTACATGGTCCGACGTCCGGTCATGTTCTTGGGTGTCCCCCTGATGATGTGCCGTGAATTGAAGAATGGCAATCTCTTCGTTTACCACATTGTCTTGCTGCGTGTGGTCAACGTCTCGTCCCGCATGTTGCCGTTGCTGTTGTGAGTCATGACCCCGCCCTCGTTTGTGCGTCCGAGGGCTTCTGGATCCTTGACTCCGGCGCCACTCACCACATGACCTCTTCGCGTGCGTCCTTTGTATCTCTTGGCCCCGTTGGCTCTATCTGCTTTATTCGCACTGACTCTGGTCAGCTGCTACCTGTACAGGGTGTTGGTATTGTCCGCTTTGTTGGCCCTGGGGGGGAACTGTTCTTGCCTGATGTCTTGTATGTTCCATCGCTTGAGCTGAGTCTGCTCTTTGTCACCACGCTCGACGACCAGGGCATGGAATTCTCCTCCAGCCGCGGCATTGTCTCTGTCTCTCATCGCCTCTCTGGCCGCATTCTTCTTCACAGCACGCGCTGCGATCGCCTGTTTCGCGTTCCTACCTTCACACCGGCCCGTGCTACTGCCGCCCATGTGCATGTTGCTTGCTCTCTCTCCCCTTCCCAAACTCAGCTGCTGCATCGCCGCTTATGCCACATCCACGCTGCCACCATTATTCTCTTCTTCACACGCTACCCACTGAGGGCTTGGATGCCAGCTCCTTCTCTTCTCCTTGTCCCCCTGGCTGCCTCTCGTGTGCTCAAGGGAAAATGCATCGCTCTCCTTTCTCCACATCCGAGACACGCACTTCTGCCCCTCTCGACTTGTTGCATGCTGACGTCATGGGGCCCCTGCCCCATGACACCCTTGGGGGCGCTGGTCGCTATGTGCTCTATCTCACAGACGACTTCTCTCGCATGCGTTGGGTCTTTGCTCTCAAGCAAAAAAGTGATGTGTGTTCCACCATCGAGTCATGGCTTCCCCAGGCCGAACTTGCGTGTGGTCGTCATCTTCGTGTTTTCCGTTGTGATCGCGGCGGTGAGTTCATTGGGCCCACCTCCCGCTTTCGCTCCTCTCGTGGTGTCCATATCGAGACCACCGCTCCTTACACTCCCCAACAAAATGGCGTGTCTGATTGTTGGAATCGCACTCTTGCTGACAGTGTCTGCACCCTTCTTGTTGCGTCGGCACTCTCTCCCATCTTCTCTTTTGAGGCCATGTCCTACATGACCTGGGTTTGGAACCGCGTTCCCCATGGTCCACTCCCTTGCCATGTCACACCATTTGAGCGCTAGTACGGTCGCAGAGCTGACCTTTGCCTCGCTCGTGTCTGGAGCTGTGTCACCGCTGTCTGGCTTCCTGAGGACCTGCGCGACGGCAAACTGAGTCCGCGCGCTCACCTGTGCACCTTCCTCGGTGTCTTGGCCATGTGCAAGGCCTGGCGTTTCTGGGATCCAGATCGCGCCCGGGTAGTCGAGTCCCGCGATGCTCTGTTCTTTGAAGAGGTTTTTCCTCGCGACTTGTCTCGGGTCGCTCCTCCTTCCTCCTTGTCCTCGCTCCGTAGGCTTGGGGGGGGTGGTTCTACTCCAGCCTCCGTTCTCGCTGGTCCGTCTTCCTCGAGCTTGCCTCCCCGTGGTCCTTGTCCTGTCTCTGACCTTGCTAATGCGTCTTCCCCGAGCTTGACCTCTCCTCCCGTGTCCTCTTCTTCATGCCCTTCTCACACGGCCACCTCTCATACGCCTCCGGCGTCTACTCCAAATTTGTCACCCTCTTCGTCGTCAGAGTCCACGTCCATCCCAGCCAGTGTCCCTCCACTGTCTAATGGCACTACTCCACACTCTCCCCAGCGTACTGTCTCTGATGTCCCCTCACAGGCACCCTTGGTTGATGCTGAGCCAGTCTCCCTTCCAATTTCAGAGGCACCTTCAGTTGTGCCTGAGCCATACACCCGTGGGGGCAGACTCCGAGCCCTTCCTCAGACGTCTGTCTTGCACGCCTCTCAGTCACAAAGCCGCACCCGGTCCAGTGCACCCTCCACTGCAGCTGGCTCCACAGCCAAGCCTACAGGGCTTGACGCCCTTGGTCTCGCCATCAGTGTAGTCCATCCCAGTTCAGCGGTGGGCTATGCACTTGTTGCTCATGAGTTTCTCAGTGCCTTGGATGCATCTGCAGCAGGATATGTTGCTTCCTGTTTTGCTGCGAGTGGTCTCCCTTCTCTGACCTCACTCCCTGCTGAGCCTACCACCGTGCGTCAGGCTAGGGAGGCCGCTGATGCTGAGCTGTGGGAAAAAGCCATGCAGGAGGAGCTTAAGGCCTTGAACGAGCATGAGGTGTTCGAGCTGGTGGACCTCCCACCCGGCCGTAAAGCCGTCTCAGCCCGTCGAGTACTTCGGCGCAAGCTGAAGCCTGACGACACGATTGAGAGATACAAGGCACGCCTCACCGCCAAGGGTTTCTCCCAAATCCCGGGCGTCAAATTTGATGAGACCTTTGCTCCAGTTGGTCGCTACATTACCGCCCGGGCTCTCTTGAGCCTGGTCGCCCAGCATGGTTGGGAGTTGGAGCAGATGGATGTTAATAACGCATTCCTACACGGTCGCCTTGATGAGGAGATCTACATGGTGCAGCCCCCAGGCTTCACTGATGGCACTAACAAGGTCTGGCGGCTGCGTAAGACACTGTACGGGCTCAAACAGTCACCGCGCTGTTGGATCTTGGACATCTCCTCCACTCTGGAGAGAGGTGGCTACCACCGCAGCTCAGTCGACCCCGCACTCTGTTTGAGTGCACCTTCGCAGCCTCTCGTAGCCATTCTGGTCTACGTGGATGATCTCCTCATTGCATCACCCAGTCCAGCAGCCGTGCAGTCAGTGAAAACCCTCCTCCAGTCGGTCTACAAAATGAAGGACCTGGGTCCAGCTCGTNCAAACAGTCACCGCGCTGTTGGAACTTGGAGATCTCCTCCACTCTGGAGAGAGGTGGCTACCACCGCAGCTCAGTCGACCTCGCACTCTTTTTTAGTGCACCTTCGTAGCCCCTCGTAGCCATTCTGGTCTACGTGGATGATCTCCTCATTGCATCACCCAGTCCAGCAGCCGTGCAGTCAGTGAAAACCCTCCTCCAGTCGGTCTACAAAATGAAGGACCTGGGTCCAGCTCGTGTGTTTCTTGGCATGGAGCTCGAGAGGGACCGTCAACGCAGGACACGGTATGTGCACCGAGCTGCGCACATTCGCAGCCTGGGGGAGTGCTTTTCTTCATTGCTTGCCGAGACCCCCGCAGCATCCACACCGATGACCCCGGTAGGCCAGCGTCTGCTGAAGTCGTATGACCCATCTCAGTTGGGCAACACTGTCGACGTTGCCGATTACCTCAGTGTGATTGGATCACTAATGTACCTCGCCACCACCACCAGAGCCGATGTGGCCTTTTCGGTCAACTTCCTGGCTCAATTCTCTCAGCAGCCTCGGCAGAAGTACCTCGAGGCTGCACTGCGCGTGGTTCGCTACGCCTTGTCTACTGCACGTGTCGGCCTGTGCCTACGGGTGAGAGTGTGTGGCTTTCTCGCTTGTTGCAGCAGCTTCGCGTGCCCATCCGCTGCATCACTCTGCGCTGCGACAACCAGAGCACTAAGGCAATTGCAGAGCATGACGACATGCACCACTCTCGCACCAAGCACATCAACATTGAGCATCACTTTGTGCGTGAGCGCATCGCCGCAGGAGATGTTCGGGTTGTCTGGGTCGACACACGTCAACAGCGTGTAGAATTTCTCACCAAAGCTCTTAGCAGTGGAATGTTCAAGGCAGCCGTGCATGCTGTCGGCTTGTTGCGCACTTGTGATCCACCTGGCTGATGTGATGTTTTCGTTCCACTCGTCGTGATTCCTTGTACGTTGTGTGGGCTGTTCGTCTGTGGGTCATGGGGGAGTGTTGGTGTTTGACACACACGCAAGTGACCTCTTGTCTCCACCCACTCACTCACTCACTCACTCACTCACTGCAGGTGACTGAACACCATTGAAGCCATGGTCCAAGAAAGGCTGTTCCGGTGCAAAGCAGGAGTGATCCCAGCCATGCTCACGCCCTCCTGTGGTGGAACCATGCAATTCTCAGTGGTTGAGTGTGAGCCACTCGGTGGCTGAAACTTGAGAAATTACTTGAGATGATGCATGCACCACATACGCTCGTGATCGATGTGGTTTCTGGAGTTATGTTCATGCATGCTGTGCAGGTTGTTTGGTTCTTGCCCGTGTTGCTGATCCTACGGGGCCACACACTCAGTCGCTCTGAGGTGTGAGAAACCGCGGCGGTGTTCTGCCGACCGGTCAGGTTCGACCCCGGGGTGGCGACTGGGCCCCACTTCGAGTCACTCGAGTGGGTGGCCCGCGGCTAAGACCTCGCTTGCTCGTTACTCACGTACTTGTTGTTCTCACGTGTTCTCTCAACCACGTTTCTCACCTCGCTCGCCCCACCCTGTCCATGGATGTCTCTCCTTTCTACACTAGTGTGTGTGAGAGCTTAAGGCGGCCAGTTGCCGCTGCCTACAATTTGTAGCGTCTTTATCGATATTCTGCATCTCTAGGTCCAGCCGGTGTTGCAGGAGCTTGCCACTAAGAAAATCTTGTGTACACCAGAGAGTTGAGAAGGTGATGCTCAAACTTTCTATGTAGCTATCGGCCACAGTAGAGTGCCTACAGGTGAGTGGTGTCAGGTCCAGAGGTTACAGGGACCGACGGATCAACAAAAAACCCCATGGCACGTAGGCGCCACACGACATAATCACAGAAGGGGTAGAGCCACCAGGCGACAAGGAGCCACACAGAAAGGAACTGAGACCACGGAGGGAGTAACAGAGGCAGGAACATGTCCATCGAGTTCACCACGGAGGGACTAAAGACTAACAACATGCACTACAACTTTGAGTTTGCCACTACAGAGTGCCTTCTTGAGAAAGGTAGTGCGCTGTTGCCGCATGTAAACACTATTCGGGCACACGTCATCACATCCTATGCGTTCATACACAAAGTGGTGTTGATCTGCTTCATGTGACTCATGCGACCGTGCTCAGCATTGCGGTGCGTACTCTCATTGTCACAGTAAAGCGTGATTCAATGGATGGGCTTTTGAAGAGGTTTCATTAGAAGACACAACCAGATGCTCTCACAAACACCGGCATCCAAGGTGACATACTTGACCTCCATCGAGCTGCACACGACACAAGAGGAAGTGGTGGCGCTAATGAGGAAGGTGCACCCTGATCGGCTGCGCGTGTTGCGATCCTGGGTCCAACCTTTCTTCCCACATGGGGATGATCTGGGTATTAAGAGAACTGGGGCAAGAAGTTGGCCGCAAACGCAGTTTCAACACACATGGTGGTACCAAGGAACACCAGAGACCAGATGACGTGGAGATTTGTCATGACGTCAACAGGTGCCTCCAACCGGACAGGGTCAACAGTCTTTAGGAGCCTCTATCCTCTCGGTTTCATGAGCATGGAGGCATGGGGAACGATAGTCAACAGGTCAGCAAAAACCTCCCTTAGGGTGAAAAATCATCTTATTTGATTCGTATGCAGCACTCGCCACTGACAGTCACGTTCAATCTCCATGCCAAGGAAGATGTGAGTAGGATCAAGATCTTTTATGAAGATGCAGACTGGAGAAGATCCTTTGCAGCATGAACAACCTGAGCACCGAAAAATGCGATCAAGAGGTCATCAACATACATCAAGATGGCGACAAAGGGCATCGACTGGCCGCTAATGAAGAAATCAGGGTTGATTGGACTACAAAGATAGCGAATGCACTTTAGTGTGAGGCATAGTTAATCGTCCCCATTTCATACACGCAACACTTAGTGTATTAGATACGTAGATTTGGGTAATTTTCATGAAATTGTCTTTAGGGTTAATCATCTTGTATTCACATGGAAATCTGCGTACATGGTACCTGTGCCTTGGAAATTGCATGTTATGATTTAACAATGGAAAAAACAGAAACTATGGGTGAAATGTACAATAGACGTACATATGTCTTCAAACATTCCTAGTGGGCTTAGCTGTAAATCTGATGTTTACTTTCGGCATTCGTGACCTCGAACGGAAATCAACTTCATGTCGAGCGTAGTCTTCCTATTGCTTGACTGTGTTTTTATCTGCGACAAACTGCGGAACTCGTCCCCCTCCCCAACCGTCGATTGTATTCGAGCAGTTAACCTGGTGCGCGTATAGCAACTAATTATGTACACTAGTGTATCTTGTACACAAGTGTACGTGTCCATGAGATGCACGGACCCTACACACTTTGCCAATAGAACTTAACTTTTGGGGGAGGGGGGAGTCAGCACGGGATCCGATGTCTCCCCTCCCGAAAAGGTTAGAGTGTATTAGCAAGGTGTAGTGCAGTGGTGTATGTATTTCACGTGATGAGAAAACAACATTACTGAACTCTTACGTGTATTTGCTCATTGACCGTTCATCTATCATTATCGACGGTTGACGAGCGATGATTGAGGATATAGAACAACAATTAATACGCACCGATCAACAATGCATGGTACAAATCATACTAGGCACGTGTTTCCTGGTTACCTGGAGCTCTTCCTTGACGATGCTTGATCCAGTCATGTGAATGAGGCACTCTCGGCATAGGATGTTGAACTGTGGTGAACTGCCTGTGAGGTCGAGTTCCACACCGTTCAAGACCGTGGTGTTCATGAGCTTGAAGACCTTCCAACCGGGCAAAATCTTGTACAAGCCAAGTGGGTCCTTCATAAGAAGCTGAATCCAGATTTCTCATTAGAATGCTACAAGGTCTGCTTGATAGCAAAGGATTTTTTACAAGTTGAGGGAATTGAATTCACATACACATTTGTACCTGCTGGCCACATGCCCATGGCCCGTGCTCTCTTCTGCGTCATAGCTCAACATGACTAGAAACTGCACAAGATGGATGTGAAAAATACGTTCCTCCATAGAACCCTTGAGGAGAAGATCTTCATAGGGAAATCACGGTATTGAAGGTCAGGGACAAGGTCTAGTGATTGCAGAAGGTCTTGTCAAATCTCAATGCCGCATGCAAAAAACCAAGGAATCCAAATCTGAAATTAAATCAGCTGTTCAACAACCCCCTAGTGATCAAACAAGGGATTACGATCAACAACAATCATGAAAAGGGGCACACAATGTCAGCAAGTGGTCCATGCAACTTTGCTTATGCCCGTGCTTATCTCTGCCCTTGCTGCTTCTCCTACACCTGTGTCTATGTTTATGCCTTCAATTTTCCCCTAGACCTGTACCAGCCACTCTGCTTCTGGCACCTCCTGTGCATGTGCCTTCTGGGGCGCCTGTTGCCTCTATTGAGCTCATTTCCACACTTGCTTCAGTCTCTCCTTCTCCCAGCCTTGCACCTGAGTGCAAGCATGTAGTCACTTCTTCTGAATCTGTGCTGCTCGCTTCCCAGCTAGAGATGAGCACCTCGTTCACCGGCGGCCCAAGTGGTCATCTCGGACAACTTCCCTCTAGGGCTCAACAGCCGGCTGCCTCAACCACCCTCAGCATTGCAATCGGTGGCCCTGGAATGAAGGCCCTTTGTCTTAGTGTCAATGCTGACTACTCCAAAACACACCCAGTGTTTTTAGACAGCCGTGAGCTGGTCTCAAGTTAGTATTCCAGCACGTTCTACTGATGGGATACACCGAGATCCATGGCTGCTAGTCAGACAGGCAATGTGGCAGGCGAGCATGGGGTGCCTTCCTCATTATTAGCCAGCACATGGTGTATGGATAGGGAATTGGCTCTCCGAGCGTCATGTCCCATTTGAGCTTCAACTTTTCCCACTCTGCCACCACTTGCCTGTGGTTCATTGGTGGCGGTGGCGGGATGATGGTCCCTCATGGACCTACTTGTACCTCTGAGGTGACATTCCAACGNGGGAGCGGACGGTTATGTGCAAGAGGCGCCATGCACACCAATGAAAAACACCGGCAAATACACCTTGCAACAAAGGAGCCATGAGTTTGCAAAGCCTGGCCGTTAAATGTTGTCCAAGTACGTACCAGTTCATGTAGCAACGAGGCATTTTCAGTTTGGCCCGCTTGAAATGCGTGGTCCTTAGTAGCCCATGCATGGTTTATTCAGTTGCACACCGAACCTAGCTTGGTGGTCCGTGCAGATTCTGCCGACCCACATTCCATGCCTCGTGATGGGCGATCGACAATAGCAATCCCATGCCAGGGTCCATTCTGATTGATCGTGACAGCAACCCCATAGCATTGGATATGTAAGGATTTTTTTTCAGACCATTTTGTAAACGGGGATTTTTTTTTTGTGAGGATGGAATGGTGTTAATTGCAAAGTGCAAGGGGCAAATGGTTGGTTTTGTTCCACGGTATAGTTGAATGTGCTATTTTCTGAAAAGCGTAGACTTATTGGCTTAATTATCCGCGCCGAGGAGTATGTGGCACTTCAGCTCGCCAGAAATTGGAATGTCAGATATCTGGGACCTACTCCCTTGTGGGTTGATTGATTTTGGACCACTTATTGTTATGTTTTAGGGTTTTTTAATACAATACGGCCTAATTCCGCTATACCCACTGTTTGGGTCTCCGAATTTTCTGTTGGCCAGTTCTCGCACATTTAAGACACGGTACTCACTTTACAAAAAAAAAGGTGCAATACCCACTTTTTTTTGAACCGCCGGTGTAGCGGGAGGGCCGGTTCGGCCCTCCCTCCTCACTGAAGCAAGGGGTGGTTGCGCACCACCCCTCGCGTCAGCGAGGGCTGGCCGGCGGCCAGCAATTCGCTGGCCGTCGGCCAGCTCGCTGCCGGCCGGCTGGACGGCCGGCGGCCGGCCAAGCGACCGGCCGGCCACCCGCCGGCCAGCCGCCAGCCGCCGATCGCGGCCTCAGCCGGATCGGCGGCTGAGAGGCCACGAGGGCCTCGAGGGCGAGGCCTCGTGGCCTCGTGCCCTCGCCCCCCCCCTTGCCCTCCTTGCAAATGAGCAAGAGAGGACGAGGGATAGGGGGAGCGAGAGTGAGGACAAAAACTGCTGGCGCGAAATCGCCAGCAGTTTTTGTCCTCGCACGCGACGATTTCGCACCAGAACGACAAAAAGAAACTGGAAGTTCGTTTATGACGAACTTCGACGTAAAACAAACGGAATAACTCGTGCGAACACACGAGTTCGAGGTAAAAACCCCCGGTTTGGGTCCCAAAACCAGAGGTTTGGTTAAAAACGGAAATGGGCCTCCGGAGACTCAAAACATTCGAGTCTCCTTGCTCTGGGTCGTTGATGACGATTGCCCCTCAGTCTTGCGAAGGGGGTAAACCCCTGACGCAGACTGAGAACGCCATTCTGCGAACTCCGACGACGACTTCAGAGCAGGAGCTGGAGACTCAGCCCGTTACAGTGGTTCTCAGAGCGAGACGACCCTCGCGACCAAGGGTTCGACGGAAACGGTGGCTACGACATAGATAAAACGCCACCGGCAGCTGCAAGCAGCAGCATAAACGCCAGAAGGGAATACAGCATCAATACCTCACGGATTGAAGCGTCGTAAAGTGCGTAGCAGAGCTGGAAAAAAATCCTACTTGTTGCAGCCACTTCCTTCTAGCCTCTTCACACTTCCAGGGGGCGTGGAAGATTTTTGTGGGGCAGGTTGGGGAGTTCCCACCTCTAAAACCACAAAATCCTCCTCATTTTCAAGGCTCCTTCGAACCTCCTTCATCCAAAAATTGGGACAGCGTCCCTCCCCAAGATTAGGGACTCTCACGACCTGAGAGCACCCTAAAAAGAAGGAGGGTGACAACTTGGGGACTTTTGGCGGCTCCCCCAACGCCGCCGGCTCAAGGAGGACGCCGCCAAGGGGCGCAAGACGCGCAAAGAAGACTCAAGAGGAGGCCAAGGAAGACAATAATACAACAAGACAAGAAGACCAGTAGTGTTTTATTCTAGACCTTGTACTTGCTTATCTTCTTGCTCTTTGTCTTAGTTTTGTGAGCGGTACTCACAATTCTTGTTACTTCCTTGTATTTTGATTTTCTGTTTTCCTAGATCCTAGTTGCTACCAAGTGCCGTGAGTCACGGCCGAGGAGGACTAGCTTCTAAACTCACGACCTTGTGCCGACATGGCGGCCTAGGAAAATAGAAATATAAATTGAAATTGCCTCACCGATCGTGAGAGCAACGTCTTGGGAGGTGATTCCTCCTCGTTGTGGGGTGATCCTCACAACAACCTTCACGTGCTAGTTGCACGAGCGACGGGATGGCAAGCTCCGGACCATCTAAGACCAACAAGGGCAAGGTGGTGACGGCGTCACCACGAGCTCTCGGCGGACTCCAAGTTTTGGGTGCCGCCGCCGTGAGCACGGTTGCCAACCCAAAGGCAACCGTACCGCCAAGGGCGACCCTACCGCCTAAGGCAACCGACGCCAACCTCGGCGACACCGAGAAGCATGCAGATGCCGCAAAGGTGCTCGACGAGCACGTCGACGTGCACATGGGCGACCCCCATGCGACGGACGACGCGATGGAGGAGGATCTTCCGGAGGAGGACCCCGTCAAAGAGCACGACGTCGACGATGGCGAAGGCGACGAGGATCGCGACCATCGCCGTCGTCGTGCGACGATCTCGAGCCGATTGCTCGAGAAGGGCAAGACGCTCGTCGCATCGCCTGAAGCTGCCAACGGTAGCGAGACTGCCAAAAGCAGCAAGGACGTTGAAAGCAACCACACAGGAAGTTCCCGCGAGAACGAGCCGGACGACGTTGCCGCGAAGGCAATTCGCGATGACCGTCGAAGGCTCGCGGAGTTTGCTGCCGAGGCCGCAGGCCGACTCAAGATCACCACCGGTGGTGGAGATACGGCACCACTTGGAGGAATGGGGGCGGACCCTCCTTCCTACGATGCGGTCGCAATGGGGCAAGACAGCGCCCACTCGAGCGTCGTCGCCGACGATAGTCTCCTCCGAAAGGTGGGGCTCCTTGGAGGCGTGTACGTGAACCGTACCCTCTTGCAGTGGGTAAGGGTGCACGGACAACGCAAGGCCCTGGAGGCTATCGTCGATGCTCTGACGACATCAGAGCTCAAGTTCGCGTTCGCCAACCTAGTGGCCCACGTCGGGCAGAGCATCACGGACCTTGACCGTGATCGCCAGCTGCAGCGCCTCGCCGCCCATGAGGCAAGCCGCCGATGCAACGACCTTGACAAGGCGTTGTAGAGCGTGACCCAGGTACGGATGCAACAGTAAGTGCAGCGTGCCGCAGCTGCGGAGGCCACTGCCGGCGGCAGCGACGACTTGCCTACCTCGACAACTTTGGGGTCGGTCATGAACACGTCCTTCCTCCACAGTGTGGAGATCTTCCGTAAGGGCGTGAAGCTGACCGACTGGCTGAACCGCATGGAGCACGTCCTACGTGTCCACAAGGCTCCACTCAGTCAGTGGGGCGACCTTGCCACGACGCGGCTTGAAGACAAACTCTTCAAGTACGTGGTCAAGGAGTGGACTGCGTAGCAGCCGCACCTTGAGTGGCAGCCCATGCCGTGGGAGGCCTTCTGCGCGATCATGCACAAGAAGTGTACCCAACGTGAGGAGGCGCAATGCGCCTTCCACAAGATCAAGGACTTCAGGCAGTTGGGCAGCTCGCTCGAATCCTACTTGAGCGATTTCACCGCACTCGTGGAGGAAGCCGAAAGCTTCACCGAGGGTGATGGCACTCAGACGTTCAAGTACCCGGAGTGCATGCTGCTGGAGTACTTGCGTGATGGTCTCGCCAGCGAGAATCTGAAGGACAAGACCACCACGACAGCCACTGGCCAAGCTTGGACAAGCTGGAGGGCATTGCGAGACTACATGAGCGAAGTGTATTCGGCGAACCCGAAACACTACTCTGATGCACGGCCGAACGCGCGTGCACAGCAGGGTCGCGACATGCGCATGGACGCTGCAGGGGCTGGTGGGTCAGCTGGACAGCGGGGCGGGGCCAAGGGCAAGCAGCCTACAAACCCTCCGGCCAAGAAGGCTGGTGGATACAAGGGTCCCAACAACAAGCGCAGCCGCGAGAATGACGAGCTGCCGGCGGCGCGTGAGTGTCGCAACGCAACCTTCCGCGAAGGGCTCTGCCACAACTGCATGCAGCCGGGCCACTTTAGGGCTCAGTGCCCTAAGGCTGCTGGTGGTGGACAAGAGGCCGTGGCACTAGCTGCAGCAACAGCACCTCGTGGGGATGGTGTAGCAGGAGGCCGCGGACAAGGCCGTGGACAGGGTCGCGGTCGCGGCAATGGGTCCGGCCGTGGTAACGGACAGGGCCGTGGGGCGGGTTTTCCCCACCCCTGAGTGACGTCAGTGGGGACCACTCAGGGGTAAAAGTGGATCACGAGTGTGATTTCATGTTTTCAGACGAGGATGTTAAACAATTTGAGTTTTTAACGAGTTCAAATTTCTCTGTTGTTTTCTCCCCTCTCATTGAACCTCATTCTGCACTTGCTGATCGACATTGCCCACTAAATCTTGCATCACCAGACGAGATGCATGACCGAACCTGCTTAGTGGTGGCGAAACTAACCACTGTGCAAGAGTTGTGTAACACGGTGATTGAAACAAACGCCCTTAAAGCGATGAGTTCAATCACATTCGCAGTACCTTTAGTCGACGATTTCGACCCAGTGAAATTTATAATCTTGAAGGTGCTGGCCGAATTCACACGTGCCCACAAGATGTCGACTCGAGTGGGTGAATCATGGGAGTTGCGACGCCCGTCGTACAGATTCCGTGTTTATCACAAACTCGGCTTACCGTCGTC
>SZWC01002063.1:199269-220963 GCA_023375785.1 Penium margaritaceum | reverse complement strand
TGGTCAGAAACACAGTGGTCAGAAACACACTGGTCAGAAACACAGTGTTCAGAAACACACTGGTCAGACACACAATGGTTAGAAACACAGTGGTCCGAAACACAGTGGTAAGAGACACACTTGTCAGAAACACAGTGGTCAGAAACACAGTGGTCAGAAACACAGTGGTGAGAAACACACTGGTCAGAAACACAGTGGACAGAAACACAGTGGTCAGAAACACAGCGTTTTGAAGCACACTGGTCAGAAACACAGTGTTCAGAAACACAGTGGTCAGAAACACACTGGTCAGAAACACAGTGGTCAGAAAGACACTGGTCAGAAACACAGTGGTCATAAACACAGTGGTCACAAACACATAGGTCACAAAGACAGTGGTCAGAAACACACTGGTCAGAAACACAGTGGTCATAAACACACTGGTCAGAAACACATTGGTCAGAAATACAGTGGTCAGAAATACAATGGTCAGAAACACACTGGTCAAGAACACAGTGGTAAGACACACAGTGGTCAGAAACAAACTGGTCAGGAACACAGTGGTCAGAAATACAGTGGTCAGAAACACACTGGTCCGAAAAACAGTGGTCAGAAACACACTGTTCAGAAACACACTGGTCAGAAATACAGTGGTCACAAACACACTAGTCAGAAACACACTGGCCAGAAACACACGGATCAAAAACACAGTGGTCAGAAACACTCTGGTTTGAAACACACTGGTCAGAAACACACTGGTCAGAAACACACTGGTCAGGAATACAGTGGTCATATACACAGTGGTCAGAAACACACTGGTCAGGAACACACTGGTCAGGAACACAGTGGTCAGAAACACAGTGGTCAGAAGCACACTGGTCAGAAACACAGTGGCCAGAAACACACTGGTCAGAACACAGTTGTCATAAACACACTGGTCAGAACACAGTGGTCAGAAACACACTGGTCAGAAACACATTGGACAGAAACACAGTGGTCCGAAACACACTGGTCAGAAACACAGTGGTCAGAAACACACTGATCAGAAACACAGTGGTCGTAAACACACTGGTCAGAAACACACTGGTCAGAAAGACACTGGTCAGAAACACACTGCTCAGAATCACAGTAGTCAGAAACACAGTGGTTATAAACAAAGTAGTCAGAAACGCACTGGTCAGAAACACGCTGGTCAGAAATGGAGTGGTCAGAAATACAGTGGTCGGAAAGACACTAGTCAGAGACACAGTGGTCAGAAACACACTGGTCAACAATACAGTGGTTAGAAACTACCGGTCAGAAACACACTTGTCAGAAACATACTAGTCAGATACACACTGGTCAGAAACACTGAGGTCAGAAACACAGTGATCAGAAACACTGGTCAGAAACACACCGGTCAGAAACACACTGGTCAGAAACACACTGGTCAGAAACACAGTGGTCGGAAACACAGTGGTCAGAAACACGCTGGTCAGAAACACACTGGTCGGAAACACACTGGTCAGAAAAACTCTGGTCAGAAACATAGTTGTCAGAAACAAACTGGTGGGAAACACAGTGGTCAGAAACACAGTGGTCAGAAGCACACTGGTAAAAAACACAGTGGTCAGAAACACACTGGTCAGAAACACACTGGTCAGAAACACGGTCGTCATAAACACAGTGGTCAGAAACACGGTAATCAGGAACAGAGTGTTCAGCAGCACAGTGGCCAGAAACACACTGGTCCGAAACACACTGGTCAAAAACACACTGGTCATAAACACACTGTTCAGAAACATAATGGTCAGAAACACAGTGGTCAGAAACACACTGGTCAGAAACAAAGTGGTCAGAAACACAGTGGTCATAAACACAATGGTCAGAAACACAGTGGACAGAAACACAGTGGCAAAGAACACAGTGGTCAGAAACACAGTGATCAGAAACACAGTGGTCATAAACACAATGGTCAGAAACACAGTGGACAGAAACACAGTGGCAAAGAACACAGTGGTCAGAAACACAGTGATCAGAAACACAGTGGTAAGAAACACAGTGGTCAGAAGCACGTTCGTCAGAAACTCAGTGGTCAGAAACAAGGTGTTCATAAACACAGTGGTCAGAAACACACTGGTCAGAAGCAAACTGGTCAGACACACACTGCTCAGAAACGCACTGGTCAGAGACACACTCGTCAGAAACACGGTGGTCGGAAACACAGTGGTCAGAAACACAGTGGTCAGAAACACACTGGTCAGAAGCACAGTGGTCAGAAACACACTGGTCAGAGACACAGTGGTCAGAAACACACTGGTCAGGAGAATAGTGGTCAGAAACAAAGTGGTCACAAACACACTGGTCAGAAACACACTGGTCAGAGACACAGTGGTCAGAAACACAGTCGTCAGAAACACACTGGTCAGAGACACAGTGGTCAGAAACACAGTCGTCAGAAACACACTGGTCAGAGACACAGTGGTCAGAAACACAGTCGTCAGAAACACACTGGTCAGAGACACAGTGGTCAGAAACACAGTCGTCAGAAACACACTGGTCAGAGACACAGTGGTCAGAAACACAGTCGTCAGAAACACACTGGTCAGAGACACAGTGGTCAGAAACACAGTCGTCAGAAACACACTGGTCAGAGACACAGTGGTCAGAAACACAGTCGTCAGAAACACACTGGTCAGAGACACAGTGGTCAGAAACACAGTCGTCAGAAACACACTGGTCAGAGACACAGTGGTCAGAAACACAGTCGTCAGAAACACACTGGTCAGAGACACAGTGGTCAGAAACACAGTCGTCAGAAACACACTGGTCAGAGACACAGTGGTCAGAAACACAGTCGTCAGAAACACACTGGTCAGAGACACAGTGGTCAGAAACACAGTCGTCAGAAACACACTGGTCAGAGACACAGTGGTCAGAAACACAGTCGTCAGAAACACACTGGTCAGAGACACAGTGGTCAGAAACACAGTCGTCAGAAACACACTGGTCAGAGACACAGTGGTCAGAAACACAGTCGTCAGAAACACACTGGTCAGAGACACAGTGGTCAGAAACACAGTCGTCAGAAACACACTGGTCAGAGACACAGTGGTCAGAAACACAGTCGTCAGAAACACACTGGTCAGAGACACAGTGGTCAGAAACACAGTCGTCAGAAACACACTGGTCAGAGACACAGTGGTCAGAAACACAGTCGTCAGAAACACACTGGTCAGAGACACAGTGGTCAGAAACACAGTCGTCAGAAACACACTGGTCAGAAACACGGTGGACAGAACCACACTGGTCGAAAACACAGTGGTCAGAAACACCCTGGTTAAAACACACTTGTAAGAACACAGTGGTCTGAAACACATTGGTCAGAAACACGATGGTCAGAAACACAGTGGTCTGAAACACACTGGTCAGAAACACGGTGGACAGAAACACACTGGTCGAAAACACAGTGGTCAGAAATACGCTGGTAAAAAACACACTGGTCTGAACACAGTTGTCTGAAACACATTTGAAAGAAACACACTGGTCAGAAACACAGTGGTCAAAAACACACTGGTCAGAAACACACTGGTCAGACATACAGTGGTAAGAAACACAGTGGTCAGAAACACGCTGGTCAGTAACACAGTGGTCAGAAACCCAGTGGTCGGAAACAAACTGGTCAGAAACACACTTGTCAGAAACACACTGGTCAGAAATACAGTGGTCAGAAACACACTGGTCAGAAACACACTGGACAGGAACACAGAGGTCATTAACACAGTGGTCAGAAACACAGTGGTCAGAAACACAGTGTTTAGAAACACACTGGTCAGAAACACAGTGGTCACAAACACATTGGTCAGAATCACAGTGGTAAAAACCACACTAGTCAGAGACACAGTGACCGGAAACACACTGGTTGGAAACACAGTGGTCAGAAACACACTGGTAAGAAACACACCGGTCAGAACACAGTGGTCATTAACACACTGGTTAGAAACACAATGGTCAGAAACACGGTGGTCAGAAACACACTGGTCAGAATTACAGTGGACAGAAACACCGGGGTCAGAAACACAGTGGTCAGAAACACAGTGTTCAGAAACACACTGGTCAGACACACAATGGTCAGAAACACAGTGGTCAGAAAGACACTGCTCAGAAACGCACTGCGCAGGGGACACGCGCGTCAGAAACACAGTGGTCAAAAACACAGTGGTCTGAACACAGTGGTCAGTAACACAGTGGTCAGAAACACACTGGTCAGATACACAGTGGACAGAAACACAGTGGTCAGCAACACACTGGTCAGAAACACAGGGGTCAGAGACATGCTGGTCAGAAACACACCGGTTAGAAACACAGTGGTCAGAAACACAGTGGTCAGAAAAACAGTGGTCAGAAACACACTGGTCAGAAACACAGTGGTCGGAAACACACTGGTCGGAAACACAGTGGTCAGAAACACACTGGTCAGAAACACAGTGGACAGAAACACCGTGGTCAGCAACACACTGGTCAGAAACCCGGTGGTCGGAGACACACTGGTCAGAAACACAGTGGTCAGAAACACAGTGGTCAGAAACACATTGGTCAGAAACACAGTGGTCAAAAACAGAGTGGTCAGAAACACACTGTTCAGAAACACAGTGCTCAGAAACACACTGGTCAGACACACAATGGTAAGAAGCACACTGCGCAGAAACGCACTGGCCAGAGACACGCTCGTCACAAACACAGTGGTCAGAAACACAGTGGTCTGAAACACATTGGTCAGAAACAAAGTGGTCAGAAATACGCTGGTCAGAAACACAGTGGACAGAAACACAGTGGTCAGCAATACACTGGTCAGAAACACAGTGGCCAGAAACATGCTGGTCAGAAACACACTGGTCAGGAACACAGTGGTCAGAAACACAGTGGTCAGAAAAACAGTGTTCAGAAACACGGTGGTCATAAACACAATGGTCAGAAACACAGTTGTCAGAAACACACTGCTCTGAAACGCACTGGTCAGAGACACGCTCGTCAGAAACATGGTGGTCATAAAAACAGTGGTCAGAAACACAGTGGTCAGAAACACACTGGTCAGAAACACACTGGTCAGAAACACGCTGGTCAGAACCACAGTGGTCAGAAGCACACTGGTCAGAAACACAGTGGTCAGAAACACGGTGGTCAGAAACACACTGGTTAGGAACACACTGGTCAGAAATACAGTCCTCAGAAACACACTGGTCTGAAACACAGTGGTCAGAAACACAGAGGTCAGCAACACAGTGGTCAGAAACACACTGGTCAGATACACACTGGTCAGAAACACACTGGTCAGAAACACACTGGGTAGAAACACACTGGTCAGAAACACAGTGGTCAGAAACACACTGGTCAAAAACAAACTGGTTAGAAACACATTGGTCAGAAACACACTGGTCAGAAACACACTGGTCAGAAACACATTGGTCAGAAACACACTGGTCAGAAACACGATGGTCAGAAACACACAGGTCAGAAAAACAGTGGTCAGAAACACAGTGGTCATAAACACAGTGGTCATAAACACAGTGGTCAGAAACACACTGGTCAGAAACACAGTGGTCAGAAACATACTGGTCGGAAACTCAGTTGTCAGAAACACACTGTTAAGAAACACACTGGACAGAACACAGTGCTCAGAAACACAGTGCTCAGAAACACACAGGTCAGGAACACAGTGGTAATCAACACACTCGTCAGACACACAGTGGTCAAAAACACAGTGGTCAGAAATACACTGGTCAGAAACACAGTGGTTCGAAACACACTGCTCAGAAACACAGTGGTCAGAAACACACTGGTCAGAAACACAGTGGTCATAAACACACTGGTCAAACACACTATGGTCAGAACTACAGTGGTCGGAAACACACTGGTCATAAACACACTGGTCAAAAACACGGTGGTCAGAAACACAATGGTCAGAAACACACTGGTCAGAAACAAACTGGTAAGAAACACAGTGGTCAGAAACACAGTGGTCAAAAACACAGTGGTCAGAACAGCACTGGTCAGAAACACAGTGGGCAGAAACCCAGTGGTCAGCAACACACTGGTCAGGAATACAGTGGTCAGAGACTCACTGGTCAGAAACACACTGGTCAGAAACACAGTGGTCAGAAACACAGTGGTGAGAAACACACTGGTCAGAAACACAGTGGTCAGAAAGACACTGGTCAGAAACACAGTGGTCAGAAACACAGTGGTGAGAAACACACTGGTCAGAAACACAGTGGTCAGAAAGACACTGGTCAGAAACACAGTGGTCAGAAACACAGTGGTGAGAAACACACTGGTCAGAAACACAGTGGTCAGAAAGACACTGGTCAGAAACACAGTGGTCAGAAACACAGTGGTGAGAAACACACTGGTCAGAAACACAGTGGTCAGAAAGACACTGGTCAGAAACACAGTGGTCAGAAACACAGTGGTGAGAAACACACTGGTCAGAAACACAGTGGTCAGAAAGACACTGGTCAGAAACACAGTGGTCAGAAACACAGTGGTGAGAAACACACTGGTCAGAAACACAGTGGTCAGAAAGACACTGGTCAGAAACACAGTGGTCAGAAACACAGTGGTGAGAAACACACTGGTCAGAAACACAGTGGTCAGAAAGACACTGGTCAGAAACACAGTGGTCAGAAACACAGTGGTGAGAAACACACTGGTCAGAAACACAGTGGTCAGAAAGACACTGGTCAGAAACACAGTGGTCAGAAACACAGTGGTGAGAAACACACTGGTCAGAAACACAGTGGTCAGAAAGACACTGGTCAGAAACACAGTGGTCAGAAACACGGTGGTCAGAAGCATACTGGTCAGAAACACAGTGGTCAGAAACGCACTGGTCAGAAACACAGTGGTCAGAAACACACTGGTCCGAAACACAGTGGTCAGAAACACACTGGTCAGAAGCACAGTGGTCAGAAACACACTGGTCAGAGACACACTGGTCAGAAACACAGTGGACAGAAACACAGTGGTCAGGAACACACTGGTCAGAAACACAGTGGTCAGAAATACAGTGGTCAGAAACACACTGGTCAGAAACATACTGGTCAGAAACACAGAGGTCAGAAACACACTGGTCAGAAATACACTACTCAGACACACACTGGTCAGAAAAACACTGGTCATAAACACAGTGGTCAGAAACATAGTGGTAAGAAACACACTGGCCAGAAACACACTGGTGAGAAACATCTTGGTCAGAAACTCAGTGGTCAGAAACACACTGGTCAGAAACACAGTGGTCAGAAACACACTGGTCAGAAACACAGTGGTCAAAAACACAGTGGTCAGAAACACACTGGTGAGAAACACAGTGTTCAGAAACACACTGGTCAGACACACAATGGTTAGAAACACAGTGGTCCGAAACACAGTGGTCAGAGACACACTTGTCAGAAACACAGTGGTCAGAAACACATTGGTCAGAAACACAGTGGTGAGAAACACACTGGTCAGAATCACAGTGGACAGAAACACAGTGGTCAGAAACACAGCGTTTTGAAGCACACTGGTCAGAAACACAGTGTTCAGAAACACAGTGGTCAGAAACACACTGGTCAGAAACACAGTGGTCAGAAACACACTGGTCAGAAACACAGTGGTCATAAACACAGTGGTCACAAACACATAGCTCACAAACACAGTGGTCAGAAACACACTGGTCAGAAACACAGTGGTCATAAACACACTGGTCAGAAACACATTGGTCAGAAACACAGTGGTCAGAAATACAGTGGTCAGAAACACACTGGTCAAGAACACAGTGGTAAGAAACACAGTGGTCAAAAACAAACTGGTCAGAAACACAGTGGTCAGAAACACAGTGGTCAGAAACACACTGGTCAGAATAACAGTGGTAAGAAACACACTGTTCAGAAACACACTGGTCAGAAATACAGTGGTCAGAAAAACAGTGGACAGAAACACAGTGGTCAGAAACACACTGGTAAGAAACACTGTGGTCAGAAACACACTGGTCGGAAACACACTGGTCAGAAACACAGTGGTCTGAACACTTTGGTCAGAAACACAGTGATCAGAAACACAGTGGTCAGCAACACAGTGGTCAGAAACACACTGGTCTGAAACACACTGGTCAGAAACACAGTGGTCAGAAACACACTGGTCAGAAACACAGTGGTCAGGAAGACAGTGATCAGAGACACGGTGGTCAGAAACACAGTGGCCAGAGACACAATGGTCAGAAACACACTGGTCAGAAACGCACTGGTCAGAAATACAGTAGTAAAAAACACAGTTGTCCGAAACACACTGGTCAGAAACACTGTGGTCAGAAACACAGTGGTCAGAAACACGGCGGTCAGAAACAGAGTGGTCAGAAATACACTGGTCAGAAACACACTGGTCAGAAACACAGTGGTCTGGAACACAGTGTTCAGAAACACAGTGGTCAGAAACACAGTGGTCAGAAACTCAGTGGTCAGAAACACAGTGGTCAGAAACACAATGGTCGGGAACACAGTGGTCAGAGACATAGTGGTGAGAAACACAGTGGTCAGAAACACGGTGGTCAGAAACACAGCGGTCAGAAACACAGTGGTCAGAAACACAGCGGTCAGAAACACAGTGGTCAGAAACACAGCGGTCAGAAACACAGTGGTCAGAAACACAGCGGTCAGAAACACAGTGGTCAGAAACACAGCGGTCAGAAACACAGTGGTCAGAAACACAGCGGTCAGAAACACATTGGTCAGAAACATGGTGGTCTGAAACACAGTGGTGTGAAACACAGTGGTCAGAAACAAACTGGTCTGAAACACAGTGGTCGGAAATACAGGGGTCAAAGACACAGTGGTTCGAAACACACTGGTCAGAAACACAGTGGTCAGAAACACATTTGTCAGAAACACAGTGGTCAGATGCACCCTGGTCAGAAACACAGTGGTCAGAAACACAGTGGTCAGAGACGCACTGGTCAGAAACACGCTGGTCAGAAATACAGTGGTCATATTTACAGTGGTCAGAAACACACTGGTAAGAAACAAGGTGGTCTGAAAAAAAACTGGTCAGAAACACAGTGGTCAGAAACACAATGGTCAGAAACACACTGGTCAGAATAAGAGTGGTCAGAAACACACTGTTCAGAAACACAGTGGTTAGAAATACAGTGGTCAGAAACACACTGGGCAGAAACACACTTGTCAGCATAACAGTGATTAGAAACACACTGGTCAGAAACACAATGGTCTGAAACACACTGGTCACAAACACACCGGTCAGAAACACACTGGTCAGAAACACACTGGTCATGTACACAATGGTCAGAAACACACTGGTCAGGCACACACTGGTCAGAAACAAAGTGGTCCGAAACACACTGGCCACAAACACAGTGGCCAGAAACACACTTGTCAGAAACACAGTTTTAAGAAACACACTGGACAGAAACACAGTTGTCAGAAACACAGTGGTCATAAACACAGTGGTCAGAAACAAAGTGGTCAGAAACACACTGGTAAGAAACACAGTGGTCAGAAACACACTGGTCGGAAACAGAGTGGTCGGAGACACAATGTAAGAAGCACACAGGGCAGAACACAGTGGACAGAAACACACTGGTCAGAAGCACAGTGGTCAGAAACACACCGGTCAGAAAGACAGTGGTCAGAAACACACTGGTCAGAAACAAACTGGTCAGAAACACAGTGGTGAGAAACACTGTGGTCATAAACACACCGGTCACAAACACACTGGTCAGAAACACAGTGCTCAGAAACACACTGGTCAGAAACACAGTGGTCAGACACAACTGGTCAGAAACATACTGGTCAGAAACACAGTGGGCAGAAACACAGTGATCAGAAACACAGTGGTCAGAAACACACTGGTCAGAAACACACTGGTCAAAAACACCGTGGTCAGAATCATAGTGGTCCGAAACACACTGGCAAGAAACACTGTGGTCAGAAACACACTCGTCAGAAACACACTGGTCAGGAACACGGTGGTCATAAACACGGTGATCAGAAACACAATCATCAGAAACACAGTGGTCAGCAACACAATGGTCAGAAACCCCCTGGTCAGAAACACACTGGTCAGAAACACACTAGTCAGAAACACACTGGTCAGAAACACTGGTCAGAAACACACTGAACAGCAACACAGTGGTCAGAAACACAGTGGTCAGAAACACAGTGGTCAGAAACACAGAGGCCAGAGACACAATGGCCAGAAACACACTGGTCAGAAACACAGTGGTCAGAAACACACTGGTCAGAAACACACTGGTCAGAAACACACTGGTCAGAAACACACTGGTCAGAAACACACTGGTCAAAAACACCGTGGTCAGAAACATAGTGGTCCGAAACACACTGGCAAGAAACACTGTGGTCAGAAACACACTCGTCAGAAACACACTGGTCAGGAACACGGTGGTCATAAACACGGTGATCAGAAACACAATCATCAGAAACACAGTGGTCAGCAACACAATGGTCAGAAACCCCCTGGTCAGAAACACACTGGTCAGAAACACACTAGTCAGAAACACACTGGTCAGAAACACTGGTCAGAAACACACTGAACAGCAACACAGTGGTCAGAAACACAGTGGTCAGAAACACAGTGGTCAGAAACACAGAGGCCAGAGACACAATGGCCAGAAACACACTGGTCAGAAACACAGTGGTCAGAAACACGGTGGCCAGAAACAGAGTGGTCAGAATTTCACTGGTCAGAAACACACTGGTTACAAACACAGTGGTCAGAAACACAGTGGTCAGCTAAACACTGGTGAAAACCACAGTGGTCAGAAACACAGTGATCAGAAACACAGTGGTCAGAAACACAGTGGTCAGAAACACAGTGTTCAGAAACACAGTGGTCATAAACACAGTGGTCATGAACATAGTGGTCAGAGACACGGTCGTCAGAAACACTGTGGTCAGAAACACAGTGGTCAGAAACACAGCGGTCAGAAACACATCGGTCAGAAACACGGTGGTCTGAAACACAGTGGTCAGAAACACACTGGTCAGAAACAAACTGGTCTGAAACACAGTGGTCGGAAACACATGGGTAAGAGACACAGTGGTCATAAACACACTGGTCAGAAACACACTGGTAAGAAACACACTGGTAAGAAACACAGAGGTCAGAAAAAAAAACCGGTGAGAAACACAGTGGTCAGAAACACAATTGTCAGAGACATACTGGTTAGAATAAGAGTGGTCAGAAACACACTGTTCAGAAACACAGTGGTGAGAAAAACAGTGGTCAGAAACACACTGTTCAGAAACACAGTGCTCATAAACACACTGGTCAGGAACACAGTGGTCAGAAACACACTGGTCATAAACACAGTGGTCAGAATTACAGTGGTCAGAAACACAGTGGTCAGAAACACAGTGGTCAGAAACACACTGGTCGGAAACACAGTGGTAAAAAACACACTGAAAGAAACACACTGGGCAGAACATTGTGGTCAGAAACACACTGGTCAGAAACACAGTGGTCAGAAACACACTGGTCAGAAACACAGTGACCGGAAACCACTGGTCAGAAACACAGTGGTCAGAAACACATTGGTCAAAAACACACTGGTTAGAAACACAGTGGTGAGAAACACAATGGTCAGAAACCCAGTGGTTAGAAACACAGTGGTCAGAAACACAGTGGTCAGAAACACGGTGGTCAGAAACACAATGGTCAGAAACACACTGGTCAGAAACAATCTGGTCAGAAACACAGTGGTCGGAAACACAGTGGTCAGAGACACAGCGGTCAGAAACACACTGGTCAAAAACACCCTGGTCAGAAACACAGTGGTAAGAAACACACAGGTAAGAAATACGGTGGTCAGAAACACACTGGTCGGAAACACTGGTAAGGAACACAGTGGTCACTAATAAATTGGTCAAAAACTCAGTGGTTAGAAACACAGTGGTCAGAAACACACTGGTCAGAATAACAGTGGTCAGAAACACACTGTTCAGAAACACACTGGTCAGAAATACAGTGGTCAGAAAAACAGTGGACAGAAACACAGTGGTCAGAAACACACTGGTAAGAAACACTGTGGTCAGAAACACACTGGTCGGAAACACACTGGTCAGAAACACGGTGGTCTGAACACTTTGGTCAGAAACACAGTGATCAGAAACACAGTGGTTAGCAACACAGTGGTCAGAAACACACTGGTCTGAAACACACTGGTCAGAAACACAGTGGTCAGAAACACACTGGTCAGAAACACAGTGGTCAGGGAGACAGTGATCAGAGACACGGTGGTCAGAAACACAGTGGCCAGAGACACAATGGTCAGAAACACACTGGTCAGAAACGCACTGGTCAGAAATACAGTAGTCAAAAACACAGTTGTCCGAAACACACTGGTCAGAAACACTGTGGTCAGAAACACAGTGGTCAGAAACACGGCGGTCAGAAACAGAGTGGCCAGAAATACACTGGTCAGAAACACACTGGTCAGAAACACAGTCGTCTGAAACACAGTGTTCAGAAACACAGTGGTCAGAAACACAGTGGTCAGAAACTCAGTGGTCAGAAACACAGTGGTCAGAAACACAGTGGTCAGAAACACAATGGTCGGGAACACAGTGGTCAGAGACATAGTGGTGAGAAACACAGTGGTCAGAAACACGGTGGTCAGAAACACAGCGGTCAGAAACACATTGGTCAGAAACATGGTGGTCTGAAACACAGTGGTGTGAAACACAGTGGTCAGAAACAAACTGGTCTGAAACACAGTGGTCGGAAATACAGGGGTCAAAGACACAGTGGTTCGAAACACACTGGTCAGAAACACAGTGGTCAGAAACACATTTGTCAGGAACACAGTGGTCAGATGCACCCTGGTCAGAAACACAGTGGTCAGAAACACAGTGGTCAGAGACGCACTGGTCAGAAACACGCTGGTCAGAAATACAGTGGTCATAAATACAGTGGTCAGAAACACACTGGTAAGAAACACAGTGGTCAGAAAAAAAAACTGGTCAGAAACACAGTGGTCAGAAACACAATGGTCAGAAACACACTGGTCAGAATAAGAGTGGTCAGAAACACACTGTTCAGAAACACAGTGGTTAGAAATACAGTGGTCAGAAACACACTGGGCAGAAACACACTTGTCAGCATCACAGTGATTAGAAACACACTGGTCAGAAACACAATGGTCTGAAACACACTGGTCACAAACACACCAGTCAGAAACACACTGGTCAGAAACACACTGGTCATGTACACAATGGTCAGAAACACACTGGTCAGGCACACACTGGTCAGAAACAAAGTGGTCCGAAACACACTGGCCACAAACACAGTGGCCAGAAACACACTTGTCAGAAACACAGTGCTAAGAAACACACTGGACAGAAACACAGTGGTCAGAAACACAGTGGTCATAAACACAGTGGTCAGAAACACAGTGGTCAGAAACACACTGGTAAGAAACATAGTGGTCAGAAACACACTGGTCGGAAACAGAGTGGTCAGAGACACACTGTAAGAAGCACACTGGGCAGAACACAGTGGACAGAAACACACTGGTCAGAAGCACAGTGGTCAGAAACACACCGGTCAGAAAGACAGTGGTCAGAAACACACTGGTAAGAAACACAGTGGTCAGAAACACACTGGTCGGAAACACACTGGTCAAAAACATACTGGTCAGAAACTCAGTGGTCATGAACACAGTGGTCAGAAACACAGTGGTCAGAAACATGGTGGTCAGAAACACACTGGTCAGAAACAAACTGGTCAGTAACACAGTGGTAAGAAACACAGTGGTCAAAAACACGCTGGTCAGAAACACAATGGTCAGAAACACGCTGGTCTGAAACACTGTGGTCAGAAACACACTGGTCGGAAACACACGTGTCAGAAACATGGTGGTCAGAAACTTACTAGTGAGAAACTCAGTGGTCAGAAACACAGTGGTCAAAAACACACTGGTTAGAAACACAGTGGTCAGAAACACACTGGTCAGGAACACATTGGTCAGAAACACGGTGGTCATAAACACAGTGGTCATAAACACGGTGATCAGAAACGTAGTGGTCAGCAATGCAGTGGTCGGAAACACACTGGTCAGAAACACAGTGGTCAGAAACACAGTGGTCAGAAACACACTGGTCAGGAGTGCAGTGGTCAGAAACACTGTGGTCGGAAACACAGTGGTCATAAACACACTGTAAGAAACACACTGGGCAGAACAAAGTGGTCAGAAACACACTGGTCAGACACACAGTGGTCAGAAACACACTGGTCAGAAACACAATGGTCAGAAACCACGGGTCAGAAACACACTGGTCAGAAACACACTGGTCAAAAACACACTGGTCAGAAACACAGTGGTCAGAAACACTGTGGTCAAAAACACAGTGGGCAGAAACATAGTGGTCAGAGACAAACTGGTCAGAAACACACTGGTCAGAGATACAGTGGTTAGAAGCACACTGTTATGAAACACGCTGGTCAGAAACACAGTGGTCAGAAACACGCTGGTCAGAAACACTGTGGTCAGAAACACACTGGTCGGAAACACACTGGGAAGAAAAACACTGGTCAGAAACATAATGGTCAGAAACTTACTGGTGAGAAACACAGTGGTCAGAAACACACTGGTTAGAAACACAGTGATCGTAAATACACTGGTCAGAAACACACTGGTCAGAAACACGGTGGTCATAAACATAGTGGTCGTAAACACAGTGATCAGAAACACAGTGGTCAGCAACGCAGTGGTCAGAAACACACTGGTCAGTAACACAGTGGTCAGAAACACAGTGGTCAGAAACACAGTGGTCAGAAACACAGGGGTCAGAAACACTGTCGTCGGAAACATCATGGTCAGAAACACACTGTAAGAAACACACTGGGCAGAACACAGTGGTGAGAAACACACTGGTCAGAAACACAGTGGTCAGAAACACACTTGTCAGAAACACAGTGGTCTGAAACCACTGGTCAGAAACACACTGGTCAGAAACACAGTGGTAAAAAACACACTGGTCAGAAACATAGTGGTCAGAAACGCAGTGGTCAGAAACACAGTGGTCAGAAACATAGTGGTCAGAAACAAACTGGTCAGAAACACACTGGTCAGAAACACAGTGGTCAGAAGCACAGTGGTCAGAAACACGCTGGTCAGAAACACAGTGGTCAGAAACACGCTGGTCGGAAACAGTGTGGTCAGAGACACACTGGTCGGAAACACACTGGTCAGTAAAACACTGGTCAGAAACATAGTGGTCAGAAATTACTGGTGAGAAACACAATGGTCAGAAATACAGTGGTCAGAAACACACTGGTTAGAAACACAGTGGTCAGAAACACACTGGTCAGAAACACACTGGTCAGAAACACGGTGGTCATAAACACGGTGGCCATAAACTCAGTGATCAGAGACACAGTGGTCATCAAGGCAGTGGTCAAAAACACACTGGTCTGAAACACAGTGGTCAGAAACACAGTGGTCAGAAACACGGTGGTCATAAGCACAGTGGTCAGAAATACACTGGTCAGAAACACACTGGTCAGAAACAAAGTGGTCAGAAACACGGTGGTCATAAGCACAGTGGTCAGAAATACACTGGTCAGAAACACAGTGGTCAGAAACACAGTGGTCAGAAACACAGTGGTCAGAAATACACTGGTCAGAAACCCAGTGGTCAAAAACACAGTGGTCAGAAACACACTGGTCAGAAACACACTGGTCAGAAACACAGTGGTCAGAAAGGCACTGGTCAGAAACACAGTGGTTAGAAACACAGTGGTCATAGACACAGTGGTCAGACACACAGTGGTCAGGAACACAGTGGTGAGGAACACATTGGTCAGAAACACAGTGGTCAGAAACACAGTGGTCAGAAGCACAGTGGTCAGAAACACAGTGGTAAGAAACACAGTGGTCAGAAACACGGTGGTCAGAAACACAGTGGTCAGAAACACAGTGGTTAGAAACAAACTGGTCAGAAACACAGTGGTCGGAAACACAGTGGTCACAGACACAGTGGTCAGAAACACACTGGTCAGAAACACAATTGTCAGAAACACAGTGGTCATATCTACACTGGTCAGAAAAACACTGGTCAGAAACACAGTGGTCAGGAATGGAGGAAATGAAGAAGAGAAACCATTGCAAACGCCGGAGAACATCCGAGCACCCACAACAAAAGAACCGCACAAATCTCAACGGATACGCACAACCGAGAGCTATGCACTGACACTATCATGTCCCGAAGCCTCGGAGAAGTTCGACAAACTGCGCTCTGGCAAAACCTTCGCAACACGTCTCTCGAAGAACACGAACTAGCTCTTCCACCTCGCAGGGGTCCTAGCAAAGCACAAGCAACACTCCAAGAATAGATCAATGTACTCCTGCTTCCGCTATTCTATCAATCAATCATTTTATTTCCATCACTCTCGCAGCTGTCATCGCTTCAATCCTCGGCCAACTGCCTATCTCTCATCGCTCTACTCCACAACTTGTTACTGCCAACTTGCTAAACACATAACTTGTCTTAAGCAGCGCTACGAGCATTCCTGCGTCGCTCTCCCCCCTCCGCAAAATCCTGACATGGTATCAGAGCACTAGGTTTCCAGCCCTGGCTGACAGGCCACCATGATTCCAGTGATCTCCAGTGGTCAGAAATACAGTGGTCAGAAACACACTGGTAAGAAACACAATGGTAAGAAACACAGTGGTCAGAAACAAACTGGTCAGAAACACAGTGGTCAGAAACACAGTGGTGCGAAACACACTGGTCATAAAAACAGTGGTCAGAAACACACTGTTCAGAAACACACTGGTAAGCAATACAGTGATCACTAACACACTGGTCAGAAACAGACTGGTCAGAAACACGAGGGGTCAGAAACACAGTGGTCAAAAACACACTGGTCTGAAACACACTGGTAAGAAAAACACTGTTCAGAAACACACTGGTCACAAACACAGTGGTCATATGCACAATGGTGACAAACACACTGGTCCGCAACACACTGGTCAAAAACACAATGGTCAGGAACACAGTTGTCAGAAACACACTGGTCAGAAACACAAGGGTCAGAAACACACTGGTCAGAAACACAGTGGTCAGAAACACACAGGTCAGAAACACAGTGGTCATGAACACACTTGTCAGAAACACCGTGGTCAGAAACATACTGGTCAGACACACAGTGGTCTGAAACACAGTGGTCAGAAACACAGTGGTCAAAACACAGGGGTCAGAAACACAGTGGTCATAAACGCACTGGTCATAAACACGTTGGTCAGAAACACAGTGGTCAGAAACACGGTGGTCAGAAACACACTGGTCAGAAACACAGTGGTAAGACACACAGTGGTCAGAAACAAACTGGTCAGAAACACAGTGGTCAGAAACACAGTGGTCAGAAACACACTGGTTAGGATAAGAGTGGTCAGAAACACACTTTCCAGAAACACATTGGTCCAAAATACAGTCTTCAGCAACACACTGGTCAGAAATACAGGGGTTAGAAACAGAGTGGTCAGAAACACACTTGTCTGAAACACACTGGTCAGAAACACACTAGTCAGAAACACACTTGTCAGAAACACAATGGTCATATACACAGTGGTCATATACACACTGGTCAGAAACACATTGGTCAGGAACACACTGGTCAGAAACACAGTGGTCAGAAACACAGTGCTCAGAAACAAAGTGCTCATGAACACAGTGGACAGAAACACACTGGACAGAAACACACTGGTCAGAAACACACTGGTCAGAAACACATTGGTCAGAAACACAGTGGTCAGAAATACAGTGGTCAGAAACACACTGGTCAAGAACACAGTGGTAAGAAACACAGTGGTCAGAAACAAATTGGTCAGAAACACAGTGGTCAGAAACACAGTGGTCAGAAACACACTGGTCAGAATAACAGTGGTTAGAAATTCACTGTTCAGAAACACACTGGTCAGAAATACAGTGGTCACAAACACACTAGACAGAAACACACTGGCCAGAAACACACAGATCAGAAACACAGTGGTCAGAAACACACTGGTCTGAAACACTCTGGTCAGAAACACACTGGTCAGAAACACACTGGTCAGAAACACAGTGGTCACATACACAGTGGTCAGAAACACACTGGTCAGGAACACACTGGTCAGGAACACAGTGGTCGGAAACACAGTGGTCAGAAGCACACTGGTCAGAAACACAGTGGCCAGAAACACACTGGTCAGAACACAGTGGTCATAAACACACTGGTCAGAAACACAGTTGTCATAAACACAGTGGTCATAAACACAGTGGTCAGAAACACAGTGGTCAGAAACACACTGGTCAGAAACACATTGGACAGAGACACAGTGGTCCGAAACACACTGGTCAGAAACACAGTGGTCAGAAACACACTGATCAGAAACACAGTGGTCGAAAACAAACTGGTCAGAAACACACTGGTCAGAAACGCACTGGTCAGAAACACGCTGGTGAGAAATGCAGTGGTCTGAAAGACAGTGGTCGGAAACACACTAGTCAGAAACACAGTGGTCAGAAACACACTGGTCAACAACACAGTGGTTTGAAACTACTGGTCAGAAACACACTTGTCAGAAACACACTAGTCAGATACACACTGGTCAGAAACACTGAGGTCAGAAACACAGTGGTCAGAAACACAGTGGTCAGAAACACACTGGTCAGAAACACACTGGTCAGAAACACACTGGTCAGAAACACAGTGGTCGGAAACACAATGGTCAGAAACACGCTGGTCAGAAACACATGATTCAGAAACACAGTGGTCAGATACACTGTGGTCAGAAACACACTGGTCGGAAACACACTGGTCAGAAAAACTCCGGTCAGAAACATAGTTGTCAGAAACACACTGGTGGGAAACAGACTGGTGGGAAACACAGTGGTCAGAAGCACACTGGTCAGAAACACAGTGGTCAGAAACACACTGGTCAGAAACACACTGGTCAGAAACACGGTGGTCATAAACACAGTGGTCAGAAACATGGTGATCAGGAACACAGTGGTCAGCAGCACAGTGGTCAGAAACACACTGGTCCGAAACACACTGGTCAAAAACACACTGGTCAGAAACACACTGTTCAGAAACACAATGGTCAGAAACACAGTGGTCAGAAACACAGTGGTTAGAAACAAAGCAGTCAGAAACACAGTGGTCATAAACACAATGGTCAGAAACACAGTGGAAGAAACACAGTGGCAAATAACACAGTGGTCAGAAACAGAGTGGTCAGAAACACAGTGGTCAGAAACACAGTGGTCAAAAGCACAGTTGTCAGAAACACAGTGGTCAGAAACACGGTGTTCAGAAACACGATGGTCAGAAATACACTGGTCAGAAGCAAACTGGTCAGAAACACTGTGGTCAGAAACACAGTGGTCGGAAACACAGTGGTCAGAGACGTAGTGGTCAGAAACACACTGACCAGAAACACACTGGTCAGAAACACACTGGTCAGAAACACAGTGGTCATAAACACAGTGGTCAGAAACACAGTGGTCACAAACACAGTGGTCAGAAACACAGTGGTCTGAAAAACAGTGGTCAGAGACACAGTGGTCAGAAACACAGTGGTCAGAAGCGTACTGGTTGGAAACACGCTGGTCAGAAACACAGTGGTCAGAAATCCAGTAGTCAGAAACACCCAGGTCAGTGACACAGTGGTAAGAAACACAGTGGTCAGAAACACAGTAGTCAGAAAAAAACTGGTCAGAAACACGGTGGTCAGAAACACAGTGGTCAGAAACACACTGGTCAGAAATACAGTGGTCAGAAACACACTGGCCAGAAACACACTGGTCAGAAACACAGGGGTCAGAAACACAGTGGTCCGAAACACACTGGTCTTACACACACTGGTCAGAAACACACTGGTAAGAAACACACTGGTCTGAGACAATGTGGTCATATACACAGTAGTCAGAAACTCACTAGTCAGGAACACACTGGTCAGAAACGCAGTGGTCTGAAACACAGTGGTCAGAAACACACTGGTCAGAAACACAGTGGTCAGAAACACGGTGGTTATAAACACATTGGTTAGAAACACGGTGATCAGGAACACAGTGATCAGCAGCACAGTGGTCAGAAACGCACTGGTCCGAAACACAATGGTCAAGAACACACTGGTTAGAAACACACTGGTCACAACACAATGGTCAGAAACACACTGGTCAGAAACACAGTGGTAAGAAACACAGTGGTCAGAAACACAATGGTCAGAAACACAGTGGACAGAAACACAGTGGTCAGAAACACGGTGGTAAAAAACACAGTGGTCAAGAGCACAGTGGTCAGAAACACAGTGGTCAGAAACACGGTCGTCAAAAACACAGTGGTCAGAAACACACTGGTCAGAAATAAACTGGTAAGAAACACTTTGGTCAGAAACAAAGTGGTCGGAAACACATTTGTCAGAGACATAGTGGTCAGAAACACACTGGCCAGAAACACACTGGTCAGAAACACATAGGTCAGAAACACAGTGGTTATAAACACACTGGTCAGAAACACAGTGGTCAGAAACACAGTGGTCAGAAACACAGTGGTCATAAACACAGTGGTCAGAAACGTACTGGTTGGAAACACGCTGGTCGGAAACACAGTGGTCAGAAATACAGTAGTCAGAAACACCCAGGTCAGTGACACAGTGGTAAGAAACACAGTGGTCAGAAACACATTGGTCAGAAACAAACTGGTCAGAAACACAGTGGTCAGAAACACAGTGGTCAGAAACACACTGGTCAGAAATACAGTGGTCAGAAACACACTAGTCAGAAACACACTGGTCAGAAACACAATTGTTAGAAACACAGTGGTCCGAAACACACTGGTCTGACACACACTGGTCAGAAACACAATGGTCAGAAACACACTGGTCTGAGACACAGTGGTCATATACACAGCGGTCAGAAACACACTGGTCAGGAACACACTGGTCAGAAACACAGTGGTCAGAGACACAGTGGTCAGAAACACACTGGTCAGAAACACACTGGTCAGAAGCATAGTGGTCAGGTATACACTGATGAGAAACACAGTAGTCAGAAACTCAGCGGTCAGAAACACACTGGTCAGAACCACGGTGGTCAGCAACACTTTGGTCAGAAACACACTCGTCAGAAGCACGGTGGTCATAAACAAAGTTGTCAGAAACACAATGAACAGAAACATAGTGGTCAGCAATACACTGGTCACATACACACTGGTCAGAAACACACTGGTCAGAAACACACTGGCCAGAAACACACTGCTCATAAACACAGTGGTCGGAAACACCGTGGTCAGAAACACAGTGGTCAGAAACACAGTGGTCAGAAACACAATGGTCAGATACACAGTGGCCAGAAACACACTGGTCAGAAACACACTGGTCGGAAACACACTGGTCACAAACACAGTGGTCATATGTACAATAGTCACAAACACACTGGTCAGGAACACGCTGGTAAGAAATACAGTGGTCAGAAACACTGTGGCCAGAAACACACTGGTCAAAAACACAGTGGTCAGAAACACACAGGTCAGAAACACAGTGGTCATACACACACTGGTCAGAAACACAGTGGTCAGAAACACAGTGGTCATAAACACAGTGGTCAGAAACACAGTGGTCAGAAAAACGCTGGTCAGAAACACAGTGGTCAGAGACACAGTGGTCAGAAACACACTGGTC
>SZWC01002063.1:177333-188721 GCA_023375785.1 Penium margaritaceum | reverse complement strand
GCGTACCCGCCGGTGTATTTTCCTTGGATATGAGAGCGGAAGCAAGGCGTATCGGCTCTTTGACCCAAGGAGGCAGCAGATTGTGCGGAGTCGCGACGTCACGTTCGACGAGAAAAGCCGTTGGACAGACAAGGAGGCAGGTCTCTCCAAGAGGGGGGAGTGGATGCCACTCCTTGAGGGGGAGACGCCGGAGGACGTGAATGAGGGTGACGTCCTCGCAGTAGCACCAGCCGGAGATGATCGCCCGAGGGATGGGCGAATGGCACAATTTGTTCCGGCCAGTTCGGATGAGGAATCCGAAGCACCGGAGATGGACGTGGAGGCAGGGAGTCGCCCGATGTCTCCAAGGTCTCCAAGTGAGGGGGAGAAGGCGCTAGGAGAGGATGGCGCCAAAAGGGGACAGCAACAACGACAACCGCCTCAAGAGCCCCGCACGAGCAGCCGTGTGCGAAGAAGGACAAAAAGATATGATGCCGACAAGGGCATTTGGACTGGGTTCGCGCATGAGGAGCCTCAAGGAGGCACTCGACAAGAAGGATGGAGCTGAGTGGGAGGGAGCAGTAAAATGTAAGCTCGCCTCCCACGAGGAGAAAGTCTCCTCAGTTATAGGTTGAGTATGGAGGACTGCCATGGCTGATGCGCAAGGGGGAGATTGTTGGAATGATGCTCCTCACCATGGCAGGAGTGACTCCAAAAGGAACAAAAACACAGTTATCAGAAACACAGTGGACAGAAAGACAGTTGTCAAGAACAAAGTGGTCAGAAAAACAGTGGTCTAAAACACAGTGGTCAGAAACACAGTGGTCAAAAACACAGTGGTCAGAAACACAGTGGTGAGAAACACAGTGGTCAAGAACACAGTGGTATGAAACACAGTGGTCAGAAACAAACTGGTCAGAAACACAGTGGTCAGAAACACAGTGGTCACAAACACACTGGTCAGAATAACAGTGGTCAGAAACACACTGTTCAGAAACAAACTGGTCAAAAATGTTGGAATGATGCTCCTCACCATGGCAGGAGTGACTCCAAAAAGGAACACCAAAAAGACAAGCCTTAGTGGCTTAGTGGTTAAAGGTGTCCACCTCTAGAGGCAGGGGCCCGGGTTCAAGTCCCACAAGATGAAATTCTGCCCTGCCTCAAGGGAGGTGGAAAATAGATGCCAGGAAGCTAGCTCAACCTGTAGAGTTCCTCTTTAAGTTTCTAGAAGGCCAGGTGAGGGTCCAGGAAGGTGGCACATCTTCTAGAAGGGGTGACTTGTCCTACAAGGCATCTAGAAGTGTCTTGGTCTTCTGGACACCTTCCCTCCTACTAGAAGCAAGCTGAGGAATCTAGGAAGGGGCAGGAGCTTCTAGAGGAGGGAAGGGATGCCTTCCTAGGTGGGAAAAGGACAGCCTACCAAGGAGCACTCTAGAAGCCATAGAATCTGCTAGGAAGCTCCAAATCTGGCATGCTTTGGTGTTCTGGAAAGCTTAGATCAGTGGCTATAACATGCCACTGGTTGTGAGCCTTGATAAAGTGTTGATTCCCAGTCAATTGAGGCCAAAACTATTGCCTCACTCTCTGACCAGATTTTGCCATCCTTGAACCAATTGCCTCCACAGTTTCAGTCTCTGCAAAAACAGTTGGTGGTGTGAACCAGCCACTGCTAGGGAACCTCCAGGGTGCACACTCACCCTCAGGCCAACAAGAAATACAGTGGTCAGAAACACACTGGTCAGAAACACACTGGTCAGAAACACACGGGTCACAAACACAGTGGTCAGAAACACACTCGTCTGAAACACACTTGTCAGAAACACAATGGTCAGAACGACAGTGGTCATGTAGACAGTGTTCAGAAACACACTGGTCATGATCACACCGGTCAGGAACACAGTGGTCAGAAACACACTGGTCAGAAACACACTGGTCAGGAACACAGTGGTCATACACACACTGGTCAGAAATACAGTGGTCAGAAACACAGTGGACATAAACACAGTGGTCAGAAACACAGTGGTCAGAAACACACTGGTCAGAAACACAGTGGTCAGAAACACAGTGGACATAAACACAGTGGTCAGAAACACAGTGGTCAGAAACACACTGGTCAGAAACACAGTGGTCAGAGACACAGTGGTCAGAAACACACTGGTCAGAAACACAGTGGTCAGAAACACACTTGTCAGAAACACAGTGGTCATGAACACAGTGGTCAGAAACACACTGTTCAGAAACACAGTGGTCAAAAACACAGTGGTAAGAAACAGAGTGGTCATAAACACAGTGGTCAGACACACACTGGTCAAAAACACGCTGTTCAGAAACGCAGGGATCAGAAACACAGTGGTCGGAAACATACTGGTCAGAAAAATACTGGTCAGAAACAAAGTGGTCAGTAAAAGGGGTCAGAAACACAGTGGTCAGAAACACACTGGTCAGAAACACAGTGGTTAGAAACACAGTGGTTAGAAACACAATTATCAGAAACACAGTGGACAGAAACACAGTTGTCAAAAACACAGTGGTCATAAACACAGTGGTCTGAAACACAGTGGTCAGAAACGCTGTGGTCAGAAACACAGTGGTAAAAAACACAGTGGTCAGAAACACAGTGGTCAGAAACACAGTGGTCAGAAACACACTGGTAAGGAACACACTGGTCAAAAACACAGTGGTGAGAAACACAGTGGTAAGAAACACACTGGTCAGAAACACAGTGGTCAGAAACACACTGGTCAGAAACACACTGGTCAGAAACACAGTGGTCAGAGACACAGTGGTCAGAAACACACTGGTCAGAAACACACTGGTCAGAAACACAGTGGTCTGAAACACAGTGGTCAGAAACACGGTGGTGAGAAGCACTGTGGTCAACAATACACTGGTCAGAAACACACTGGTCAGAAACACTGTGGTAAGAAAAACAATGGTCAGAAGCACAGTGGTCAGAAAGACAGTGGTCAGAAACACACTGGTCAGAAACACACTGATCAGAAACACAGTGGTCAGAAACACACTGGTAAGGAACACACTGGTCAAAAACACAGTGGTGAGAAACACAGTGGTAAGAAACACACTGGTCAGAAACACATTGGTCAGAAACACAGTGGTCATATACAAAGTTGTCAAAAACACACTGGTCAGGAACACACTGTTCAGCAACACAGTGGTCAGAAACACACTGGTCAGAAACACAGTGGTCAGAAACACAGTGGTCAGAAACACAGTGGTCAGAAACACAGTGGATAAAAACACAGTGGTCCGAAACACACTGGTCAGAAACACAGTGGTCTGAAACACAGTGGTCATAAACACGGTGGTGAGAAGCACTGTGGTCAACAATACACTGGTCAGAAACACACTGGTCAGAAACACTGTGGTAATAAAAACAATGGTCAGAAGCACAGTGGTCAGAAAGACAGTGGTCAGAAACACACTGGTCAGAAACACACCAGGCAGAAACACAGTGGTTAGAAACGCACTGGTCAGAAACATGGCGGTTAGAAACACAGTGGTCAGAAACACAGTGGTCAGAAACACAGTGGTCAGAAACACAGTGGTCAGGAGCACAGTGGTCAGAAACACAAATGTCAGAAACACAGTGGTCAGAAACACAGTGGTCAGAAACATAGTGGTCAGAAACACCGTGGTCAGAAACACAGTGGACAGAAACACAGTGGTCAGAAACACAGTGGTCAGAAACACACTGGTCAGAAACAAACTGGTCAGAAACAGAGTGGTCGGAAACACAATGGTCAAAGACACTGTTGTCACAAAACCCCCTCGTCAAAAACACACTGGTCAAAAAAACACTGGTCAGGAACACAGTGGTTATAAACACACTGGCCATAAACACAGTGGTCAGAAACGCAGTGGTCAGAAACACACTGCTCAGAAACACAGTGGTCAGAAACACAGTGATCAGAAGCACAATGGTCAGAAACACACTGGTCAGAAATACAGTGGTCAGAAACACACTCGTCAGAAACACACTGATCAGAAACACACGGGTAAGAGACACAGTGGTCAGAAACACACTGGTCAGGAACATACTGGTCAGAAACACAGTGGTCAAAAACACAGTGGCCAGAAACACACTGGTCAGAAACACAGTGGCCAGAAAACACACTGGTCAGAAACACAGTGGTCATACACACACTGGTCAGAAACACGGTGGTCAGAAACACAGTTGTCATAAACACAGTGGTCCTAAACACAGTGGTCAGAAACACGCTGGTCAGAAACATAGTGGTCATAGACACAATGGTCAGAAACGCACTGGTCAGAAACACAGTGGTCAGAATTACAGTGGTCAGAAACGCACTGGTCAGAAACACGCTGTTCAGAAACGCAGTGGTCAGAAACACAGTGGTCTGAAACACACTGGTCAGAAAAACACTGGTCAGAAACAAAGTGGTCAGAAACACACTGGTCATAAACACAGTGGTCAGAAACACACTGGTCAGAATCATACTGGTCAGAAACACAGTGGTCAGAAACACAATTATCAGAAACACAGTGGACAGAAACACAGTTGTCAAAAACAAAGTGCTCAGAAAAACAGTGGTCTAAAACACAGTGGTCAGAAACACAGTGGTCAAAAACACAGTGGTCAGAAACACAGTGGTCAGAAACACAGTGGTCAGAAACACGGTGGTCAGAAACACGGTGGTCAGAAACACACTCGAAAGAAACAAACTGGTCAGAAACAAAGTGGTCGGAAACACAATGGTCAGAGACATAGTGGTCAGAAGCACACTGGTCGGAAACACACTGGTCAGAAACACACTGGTCAGCAACAAAGTGGTCATAAACACACAAGTCAGAAACACAGTGGTCAGAAACAAAGTGGTGAGAAACACACTGGTCATAAACACAGTGGTCAGAAACACAGTGGTCAGAAAGACAGTGGTCAGAAACACATTGGTCAGAAACACAGTGGTCAGAAACGTACTGGTTGGAAACACGCTGGTCAGAAAAACAGTGGTCAGAAATACAGTAGTCAGAAACAAACTGGTCAGAAACACAGTGCTCAGAAACACAGTGGTCTGAAACACACTGGTCAGAAATACAGTGGTCAGAATGACACTGGTCAGAAACACACTGGTCAGAAACACAGGGGTTAGAAACACAGTGGTCGGAAACACACTGGTCTGACACACACTGGTCAGAAATACAATGGTCAGAAGCACACAGGTCGGAGACACAGTGGTCATATACACAGTGGTCAGAAACACACAGGTCAGGAACACACTGGTCGGAAACACAGTGGTCAGAGACACAGTGGTCAGAAACACACTGGTCAGAAAAACACTGGTCAGAAACATAATGGTCATGTACACACCGGTCAGGAACACACTGGTCAGAAACACATTGGTCAGAGACACAGTGGTCAGAAACACACTGGTCAGGAACACACTGGTCAGAAACACAGTGGTCAGAAACACACCCGACAGGAACTCACTGGTCAGCAACACAGTTGTCAGAAACACACTGGTCAGAAACACAGGGGTCAGAAACAAAGTGGTCAGAAACACAGTGGTCAGAAACACAGTGGTCAGAAACACAGTGGTCAGAAACACACTGGTCGGAAACACAGTGGACAGCAACAGAGTGGTCAGAAACACACTTGTCAGAAACACAGTGGTCAGAAACGCACTGATCTGAAACACAGTGGTCAGAAAGACACTGGTCGGAAACACACTGGTCAGAAACACACTGGTCAGAAACACACTGGTCAGAAATACAGTGGTCAGAATGACAGTGGTCAGAAACACACTGGTCAGAAACACAGCGGTTAGAAACACAGTGGTCCGAAAAACACTGGTCTGACACACACTGGCCAGTAACACTATGGTCAGAAAGACACTGGTCTCAGACACAATGGTCATATACACAGTGGTCAGAAACACACTGGTCAGGAACACACTGGTCGGAAACACAGTGGTCAGAGACACAGTGGTCAGAAACACACTGGTCAGAAACACACTGGTCAGAAACACGATGGTCATGTACACACCGTTCAGGAACACACTGGTCAGAAACACATTGCTCAGAGACACAGTGGTCAGAAACACACTGGTCAGGAACACACTGGTCAGAACCACAGTGGTCAGAATCACACCCGTCAGGAACACACTGGTCAGCAACACAGTGGTCAGAAACAGACTGGTCAGAAACACAGTGGTCAGAAACACAGTGGTCAGAAACACAGTGGTCATAAACACAGTGGTCAGAAACACAGTGGTCAGAAACACAGTGGTCAGAAACACACTGGTTGGAAACACAGTGGACAGCAACAGAGTGGTCAGAAACACACTGGTCAGAAACACAGTCGTCAGAAACACAGTGGTCAGAAACAGACTGGTCAGAAACACAGTGGTCAGAAACACAGTGGTCAGAAACACAGTGGTCATAAACACAGTGGTCAGAAACACAGTGGTCAGAAACACAGTGGTCAGAAACACACTGGTTGGAAACACAGTGGACAGCAACAGAGTGGTCAGAAACACACTGGTCAGAAATACAGTCGTCAGAAACACAGTGGTCAGAAACACACTGATCTGAAACACGGTGGTCAGAAAGACACTGGTCAGAAACACTCTGGTCAGAAACACACTGGTCGGAAACAAACTGGTCAGAAACACACTGGTCAGAAGCATAGTGGTCAGGTATACACTGATGAGAAACACAGTGGTCAGAAACACACTGGTCGGAAACAAACTGGTCAGAAACACACTGGTCAGAAGCATAGTGGTCAGGTATACACTGATGAGAAACACAGTGGTCAGAAACTCAGCGGTCAGGAACACACTGGTCAGAACCACGGTGGTCAGCAACACTTTGGTCAGAAACACACTCGTCAGAAGCACGGTGGTCATAATCAAAGTTGTCAGAAACACAGTGAACAGAAACATAGTGGTCAGCAATACAGTGGTCACATACATACTGGTCAGAAACATACTGGTCAGAAACACACTGCTCATAGACACAGTGGTCGGAAACACCGTGGTCAGAAACACAGTGGTCAGAAACACAGTGGTCAGAAACACAATGGTCAGATACACAGTGGCCAGAAACACACTGGTCAGAAACACACTTGTTAGAAACACACTGGTCACAAACACAGTGGTGATATGCACAATGGTCACAAACACACTGGTCAGGAACACACTGGTCAGAAATACAGTGTTCAGAAACACAGTGGCCAGAAACACAATGGTCAGAAACACAGTAGCCAGAAACACACGGGTCAGAAACACAGTGGTCATACACACACTGCTCAGAAACACAGTGGTCGGAAACACAGTGGTCATAAACACAGTGGTCAGAAACACAGTGGTCAGAAACACGCTGGTCAGAAACACAGTGGTCAGAGACACAGTGGTCAGAAACACACTGGTCAGAAACACAGTGGTCAGAAACACAGTGGTCAGAAACACAGTGTTTAGAAACACACTGGTCAGAAACACAATGGTCAGACCCAGAGTGGTCAGAAACACAATAGTCAGAAACACAGTGGTCAGAAATACAGTGGTCAAAAACACAGTGGTAAGAAACAGAGTGGTCAGGAACACAGTGGTCAGAAACACAGTGTTTAGAAACACACTGGTCAGAAACACCGGGGTTAGAAACACAGTGGTCCGAAAAACACTGGTCTGACACACACTGGTCAGAAACACAATGGTCAGACCCAGAGTGGTCAGAAACACAATAGTCAGAAACACAGTGGTCAGAAATACAGTGGTCAAAAACACAGTGGTAAGAAACAGAGTGGTCAGGAACACAGTGGTCAGAAACACAGTGTTTAGAAACACACTGGTCAGAAACACCGGGGTTAGAAACACAGTGGTCCGAAAAACACTGGTCTGACACACACTGGTCAGAAACACAATGGTCAGACCCAGAGTGGTCAGAAACACAATAGTCAGAAACACAGTGGTCAGAAATACAGTGGTCAAAAACACAGTGGTAAGAAACAGAGTGGTCAGGAACACAGTGGTCAGAAACACAGTGTTTAGAAACACACTGGTCAGAAACACCGGGGTTAGAAACACAGTGGTCCGAAAAACACTGGTCTGACACACACTGGTCAGAAACACAATGGTCAGACCCAGAGTGGTCAGAAACACAATAGTCAGAAACACAGTGGTCAGAAATACAGTGGTCAAAAACACAGTGGTAAGAAACAGAGTGGTCAGGAACACAGTGGTCAGAAACACAGTGTTTAGAAACACACTGGTCAGAAACACCGGGGTTAGAAACACAGTGGTCCGAAAAACACTGGTCTGACACACACTGGTCAGAAACACAATGGTCAGACCCAGAGTGGTCAGAAACACAATAGTCAGAAACACAGTGGTCAGAAATACAGTGGTCAAAAACACAGTGGTAAGAAACAGAGTGGTCAGGAACACAGTGGTCAGAAACACAGTGTTTAGAAACACACTGGTCAGAAACACCGGGGTTAGAAACACAGTGGTCCGAAAAACACTGGTCTGACACACACTGGTCAGAAACACAATGGTCAGACCCAGAGTGGTCAGAAACACAATAGTCAGAAACACAGTGGTCAGAAATACAGTGGTCAAAAACACAGTGGTAAGAAACAGAGTGGTCAGGAACACAGTGGTCAGAAACACAGTGTTTAGAAACACACTGGTCAGAAACACCGGGGTTAGAAACACAGTGGTCCGAAAAACACTGGTCTGACACACACTGGTCAGAAACACAATGGTCAGACCCAGAGTGGTCAGAAACACAATAGTCAGAAACACAGTGGTCAGAAATACAGTGGTCAAAAACACAGTGGTAAGAAACAGAGTGGTCAGGAACACAGTGGTCAGAAACACAGTGTTTAGAAACACACTGGTCAGAAACACCGGGGTTAGAAACACAGTGGTCCGAAAAACACTGGTCTGACACACACTGGTCAGAAACACAATGGTCAGACCCAGAGTGGTCAGAAACACAATAGTCAGAAACACAGTGGTCAGAAATACAGTGGTCAAAAACACAGTGGTAAGAAACAGAGTGGTCAGGAACACAGTGGTCAGAAACACAGTGTTTAGAAACACACTGGTCAGAAACACCGGGGTTAGAAACACAGTGGTCCGAAAAACACTGGTCTGACACACACTGGTCAGAAACACAATGGTCAGACCCAGAGTGGTCAGAAACACAATAGTCAGAAACACAGTGGTCAGAAATACAGTGGTCAAAAACACAGTGGTAAGAAACAGAGTGGTCAGGAACACAGTGGTCAGAAACACAGTGTTTAGAAACACACTGGTCAGAAACACCGGGGTTAGAAACACAGTGGTCCGAAAAACACTGGTCTGACACACACTGGTCAGAAACACAATGGTCAGACCCAGAGTGGTCAGAAACACAATAGTCAGAAACACAGTGGTCAGAAATACAGTGGTCAAAAACACAGTGGTAAGAAACAGAGTGGTCAGGAACACAGTGGTCAGAAACACAGTGTTTAGAAACACACTGGTCAGAAACACCGGGGTTAGAAACACAGTGGTCCGAAAAACACTGGTCTGACACACACTGGTCAGAAACACAATGGTCAGACCCAGAGTGGTCAGAAACACAATAGTCAGAAACACAGTGGTCAGAAATACAGTGGTCAAAAACACAGTGGTAAGAAACAGAGTGGTCAGGAACACAGTGGTCAGAAACACAGTGTTTAGAAACACACTGGTCAGAAACACCGGGGTTAGAAACACAGTGGTCCGAAAAACACTGGTCTGACACACACTGGTCAGAAACACAATGGTCAGACCCAGAGTGGTCAGAAACACAATAGTCAGAAACACAGTGGTCAGAAATACAGTGGTCAAAAACACAGTGGTAAGAAACAGAGTGGTCAGGAACACAGTGGTCAGAAACACAGTGTTTAGAAACACACTGGTCAGAAACACCGGGGTTAGAAACACAGTGGTCCGAAAAACACTGGTCTGACACACACTGGTCAGAAACACAATGGTCAGACCCAGAGTGGTCAGAAACACAATAGTCAGAAACACAGTGGTCAGAAATACAGTGGTCAAAAACACAGTGGTAAGAAACAGAGTGGTCAGGAACACAGTGGTCAGAAACACAGTGTTTAGAAACACACTGGTCAGAAACACCGGGGTTAGAAACACAGTGGTCCGAAAAACACTGGTCTGACACACACTGGTCAGAAACACAATGGTCAGACCCAGAGTGGTCAGAAACACAATAGTCAGAAACACAGTGGTCAGAAATACAGTGGTCAAAAACACAGTGGTAAGAAACAGAGTGGTCAGGAACACAGTGGTCAGAAACACAGTGTTTAGAAACACACTGGTCAGAAACACCGGGGTTAGAAACACAGTGGTCCGAAAAACACTGGTCTGACACACACTGGTCAGAAACACAATGGTCAGACCCAGAGTGGTCAGAAACACAATAGTCAGAAACACAGTGGTCAGAAATACAGTGGTCAAAAACACAGTGGTAAGAAACAGAGTGGTCAGGAACACAGTGGTCAGAAACACAGTGTTTAGAAACACACTGGTCAGAAACACCGGGGTTAGAAACACAGTGGTCCGAAAAACACTGGTCTGACACACACTGGTCAGAAACACAATGGTCATGTACACACCGGTCAGGAACACACTGGTCAGAAACACAGTCGTCAGAAACGTACTGGTTGGAAACACGCTGGTCAGAAACACAGCGGTCAGAAATACAGTAGTCAGAAACACCCAGGTCAGTAACACAGTGGTCAGAAACACAGTAGTCAGAAACAAACTGGTCAGAAACACAGTGGTCAGAAACACAGTGGTCAGAAACACACTGGTCAGAAATACAGTCGTCAGAATGACACTGGTCAGAAACACACTGGTCAGAAACACAGGGGATAGAAACACAGTGGTCCGAAACACACTGGTCTGACACACACTGGTCAGAAACACAATGGTCAGAAGCACACAGGTCGGAGACACAGTGGTCATATACACAGTGGTTCGAAACACACTGGTCAGGAACACAATGGTCGGAAACACAGTGGTCAGAGACACAGTGGTCAGAAACACACTGGTCAGAAAAACACTCGTCAGAAACATAATGGTCATGTACACACCGGTCAGGAACACACTGGTCAGAAACACATTGGTCAGAAACACTGTGGTCAGAAACACACTGGTCAGGAACACACTGGTCAGTAACACAGTGGTCAGAAACACACCCGTCAGGAACACACTGGTCAGCAACACAGTTGTCAGAAACAGAATGGTCAGAAACACAGTGGTCAGAAACACAGTGGTCAGAAACACAGTGGTAATAGACACAGTGGTCAGAAACATAGTGGTCAGAAACACAGTGGTCAGAAACACAGTGGTCAGAAACACACTGGTCAGAAACACA
>SZWC01002063.1:162441-175685 GCA_023375785.1 Penium margaritaceum | reverse complement strand
AGTGGTCAGAAACACACTGGTCAGAAACAAACTTGTCAGAAACACAGTGGTCAGAAACACAATTATCAGAAACACAGTGGACAGAAACACAGTTGTCAAGAACAAAGTGGTCAGAAAAACAGTGGTCTAAAACACAGTGGTCAGAAACACAGTGGTAAAAAACACAGTGGTCAGAAACACAGTGGTCAGAAATACAGTGGTCAAGAACACAGTGGTATGAAACACAGTGGTCAGAAACAAACTGATCAGAAACACAGTGGTCAGAAACACAGTGGTCAGAAACACACTGGTCAGAATAACAGTGGTCAGAAACACACTGTTCAGAAACACACTGGTCAGAAATACAGTGGTCAGAAACACACTGGTCAGAATAACAGTGGTCAGAAACACACTGTTCAGAAACACACTGGTCAGAAATACAGTGGTCAGAAACACACTGGTCAGAAACACACTGGTCAGAAACACAGGGGTCAGAAACACAGTGGTCAAAAACACACTGGTCTGAAACACACTTGTCAGAAACACAGTGGTCAGAACGACAGTGGTCATATAGACAGTGTTCAGAAACACACTGGTCATGATCACACTGGTCAGAAACACAGTGGTCAGAAATACGCCGGTCAGAAACACAGTGGTCATAGACACAGTGGTCAGAAACCTGGTCAGAAACACAGTGGTCAGAAATACGCCGGTCAGAAACACAGTGGTCATAGACACAGTGGTCAGAAACCTGGTCAGAAACACAGTGGTCAGAAATACGCCGGTCAGAAACACAGTGGTCATAGACACAGTGGTCAGAAACCTGGTCAGAAACACAGTGGTCAGAAATACGCCGGTCAGAAACACAGTGGTCATAGACACAGTGGTCAGAAACCTGGTCAGAAACACAGTGGTCAGAAATACGCCGGTCAGAAACACAGTGGTCATAGACACAGTGGTCAGAAACCTGGTCAGAAACACAGTGGTCAGAAATACGCCGGTCAGAAACACAGTGGTCATAGACACAGTGGTCAGAAACCTGGTCAGAAACACAGTGGTCAGAAATACGCCGGTCAGAAACACAGTGGTCATAGACACAGTGGTCAGAAACCTGGTCAGAAACACAGTGGTCAGAAATACGCCGGTCAGAAACACAGTGGTCATAGACACAGTGGTCAGAAACCTGGTCAGAAACACAGTGGTCAGAAATACGCCGGTCAGAAACACAGTGGTCATAGACACAGTGGTCAGAAACCTGGTCAGAAACACAGTGGTCAGAAATACGCCGGTCAGAAACACAGTGGTCATAGACACAGTGGTCAGAAACCTGGTCAGAAACACAGTGGTCAGAAATACGCCGGTCAGAAACACAGTGGTCATAGACACAGTGGTCAGAAACCTGGTCAGAAACACAGTGGTCAGAAATACGCCGGTCAGAAACACAGTGGTCATAGACACAGTGGTCAGAAACCTGGTCAGAAACACAGTGGTCAGAAATACGCCGGTCAGAAACACAGTGGTCATAGACACAGTGGTCAGAAACCTGGTCAGAAACACAGTGGTCAGAAATACGCCGGTCAGAAACACAGTGGTCATAGACACAGTGGTCAGAAACCTGGTCAGAAACACAGTGGTCAGAAATACGCCGGTCAGAAACACAGTGGTCATAGACACAGTGGTCAGAAACCTGGTCAGAAACACAGTGGTCAGAAATACGCCGGTCAGAAACACAGTGGTCATAGACACAGTGGTCAGAAACCTGGTCAGAAACACAGTGGTCAGAAATACGCCGGTCAGAAACACAGTGGTCATAGACACAGTGGTCAGAAACCTGGTCAGAAACACAGTGGTCAGAAATACGCCGGTCAGAAACACAGTGGTCATAGACACAGTGGTCAGAAACCTGGTCAGAAACACAGTGGTCAGAAATACGCCGGTCAGAAACACAGTGGTCATAGACACAGTGGTCAGAAACCTGGTCAGAAACACAGTGGTCAGAAATACGCCGGTCAGAAACACAGTGGTCATAGACACAGTGGTCAGAAACCTGGTCAGAAACACAGTGGTCAGAAATACGCCGGTCAGAAACACAGTGGTCATAGACACAGTGGTCAGAAACCTGGTCAGAAACACAGTGGTCAGAAATACGCCGGTCAGAAACACAGTGGTCATAGACACAGTGGTCAGAAACCTGGTCAGAAACACAGTGGTCAGAAATACGCCGGTCAGAAACACAGTGGTCATAGACACAGTGGTCAGAAACCTGGTCAGAAACACAGTGGTCAGAAATACGCCGGTCAGAAACACAGTGGTCATAGACACAGTGGTCAGAAACCTGGTCAGAAACACAGTGGTCAGAAATACGCCGGTCAGAAACACAGTGGTCATAGACACAGTGGTCAGAAACCTGGTCAGAAACACAGTGGTCAGAAATACGCCGGTCAGAAACACAGTGGTCATAGACACAGTGGTCAGAAACCTGGTCAGAAACACAGTGGTCAGAAATACGCCGGTCAGAAACACAGTGGTCATAGACACAGTGGTCAGAAACCTGGTCAGAAACACAGTGGTCAGAAATACGCCGGTCAGAAACACAGTGGTCATAGACACAGTGGTCAGAAACCTGGTCAGAAACACAGTGGTCAGAAATACGCCGGTCAGAAACACAGTGGTCATAGACACAGTGGTCAGAAACCTGGTCAGAAACACAGTGGTCAGAAATACGCCGGTCAGAAACACAGTGGTCATAGACACAGTGGTCAGAAACCTGGTCAGAAACACAGTGGTCAGAAATACGCCGGTCAGAAACACAGTGGTCATAGACACAGTGGTCAGAAACCTGGTCAGAAACACAGTGGTCAGAAATACGCCGGTCAGAAACACAGTGGTCATAGACACAGTGGTCAGAAACCTGGTCAGAAACACAGTGGTCAGAAATACGCCGGTCAGAAACACAGTGGTCATAGACACAGTGGTCAGAAACCTGGTCAGAAACACAGTGGTCAGAAATACGCCGGTCAGAAACACAGTGGTCATAGACACAGTGGTCAGAAACCTGGTCAGAAACACAGTGGTCAGAAATACGCCGGTCAGAAACACAGTGGTCATAGACACAGTGGTCAGAAACCTGGTCAGAAACACAGTGGTCAGAAATACGCCGGTCAGAAACACAGTGGTCATAGACACAGTGGTCAGAAACCTGGTCAGAAACACAGTGGTCAGAAATACGCCGGTCAGAAACACAGTGGTCATAGACACAGTGGTCAGAAACCTGGTCAGAAACACAGTGGTCAGAAATACGCCGGTCAGAAACACAGTGGTCATAGACACAGTGGTCAGAAACCTGGTCAGAAACACAGTGGTCAGAAATACGCCGGTCAGAAACACAGTGGTCATAGACACAGTGGTCAGAAACCTGGTCAGAAACACAGTGGTCAGAAATACGCCGGTCAGAAACACAGTGGTCATAGACACAGTGGTCAGAAACCTGGTCAGAAACACAGTGGTCAGAAATACGCCGGTCAGAAACACAGTGGTCATAGACACAGTGGTCAGAAACCTGGTCAGAAACACAGTGGTCAGAAATACGCCGGTCAGAAACACAGTGGTCATAGACACAGTGGTCAGAAACCTGGTCAGAAACACAGTGGTCAGAAATACGCCGGTCAGAAACACAGTGGTCATAGACACAGTGGTCAGAAACCTGGTCAGAAACACAGTGGTCAGAAATACGCCGGTCAGAAACACAGTGGTCATAGACACAGTGGTCAGAAACCTGGTCAGAAACACAGTGGTCAGAAATACGCCGGTCAGAAACACAGTGGTCATAGACACAGTGGTCAGAAACCTGGTCAGAAACACAGTGGTCAGAGACACAGTGGTCAGAAACACACTGATCTGAAACACGGTGGTCGGAAAGACACTGGTCAGAAACACTCTGGTCAGAAACACACTGGTCGGAAACAAACTGGTCAGAAACACACTGGTCAGAAGCATAGTGGTCAGGTATACACTGATGAGAAACACAGTGGTCAGAAACTCAGCGGTCAGAAACACACTGGTCAAAACCACGGTTGTCAGCAACACTTTGGTCAGAAACACACTCGTCAGAAGCAAGGTGGTCATAAACAAAGTTGTCAGAAACACAGTGAACAGAAACATAGTGGTCAGCAATACAGTGGTCACATACACACTGGTCAGAAACACACTGGTCAGAAACACACTGGTCAGAAACACACTGCTCATAGACACAGTGGTCGGAAACACTGTGGTCAGAAACACAGTGGTCAGAAACACAGTAGTCAGAAACACAATGGTCAGATACACAGTGGCCAGAAACACACTGGTCAGAAACACACTGGTCAGAAACACACTGGTCAGAAACACACTGGTCAGAAACACAGCGGTCAGAAACAAAGTGGTCAGAAACACAGTGAACAGAAACATAGTGGTCAGCAATACACTGGTCACATACACACTGGTCAGAAACACACTGGTCAGAAACACAGCGGTCAGAAACAAAGTGGTCAGAAACACAGTGAACAGAAACATAGTGGTCAGCAATACACTGGTCACATACACACTGGTCAGAAACACACTGGTCAGAAACACAGCGGTCAGAAACAAAGTGGTCAGAAACACAGTGAACAGAAACATAGTGGTCAGCAATACACTGGTCACATACACACTGGTCAGAAACACACTGGTCAGAAACACAGCGGTCAGAAACAAAGTGGTCAGAAACACAGTGAACAGAAACATAGTGGTCAGCAATACACTGGTCACATACACACTGGTCAGAAACACACTGGTCAGAAACACACTGCTCATAGACACAGTGGTCAGAAACACAGTGGTCAGAAACTGAGTGGTCAGAAACACACTGGTCAGAATTACAGTGGTCAGAAACGTACTGGTCAGAAACACGCTGTTCAGAAACACAGTGGTCAGAAACACAGTGGTCCGAAACACACTGGTCAGAACAACACCGGTTAGAAACAAAGTGGTCAGAAACACACCGGTCATAAACACAGTGGTCAGAAACACACTGGTCAGGAACACACTGGTCGGAAACACAGTGGTCAGAGACACAGTGGTCAGAAACACAGTGGTCAGAGACACAGTGGTCAGAAACACACTGGTCAGAAAAACACTCGTCAGAAACATAATGGTCATGTACACACCGGTCAGGAACACACTGGTCAGAAACACATTGGTCAGAAACACTGTGGTCAGAAACACACTGGTCAGGAACACACTGGTCAGAAACACAGTGGTCAGAAACACACCCGTCAGAAACACACTGGTCAGCAACACAGTTGTCAGAAACAGACTGGCCAGAAACACAGTGGTCAGAAACACAGTGGTCAGAAACACAGTGGTCATAGACACAGTGGTCAGAAACACAGTGGTCAGAAACACAGTGGTCAGAAACACAGTGGTAAGAAACACACTGGTCGGAAACACAGTGGACAGCAACAGAGTGGTCAGAAACACACTGGTCAGAAACAAAGTGGTCAGAAACACACTGATCTGAAACACGGTGGTGAGAAAGACACTGGTCGGAAACACACTGGTCAGAAACACACTGGTCAGAAACACACTGGTCAGAAATACAGTGGTCAGAATGACACTGGTCAGAAACACACTGGTCAGAAACACAGTGGTCAGAAACACACTGGTCAGAAATACAGTGGTCAGAATGACACTGGTCAGAAACACACTGGTCAGAAACACAGGGGTTAGAAACACAGTGGTCCGAAAAACACTGGTCTGACACACACTGGTCAGAAACACGATGGTCAGAAGCACACTGGTCTGAGACACAGTGGTCATACACACAGTGGTCAGAAACACACTGGTCAGGAACACACTGGTCGGAAACACAGTGGTCAGAGACACAGTGGTCAGAAACACACTGGTCAGAAACACACTGGTCAATAACACAATGGTCATGTACACACCGGTCAGGAACGCACTGGTCAGAAACACATTGCTCAGAGACACAGTGGTCAGAAACACACTGGTCAGGAACACACTGGTCAGAAACACAGTGGTCAGAAACACACCCATCAGGAACACACTGGTCAGCAACACATTGGTCTGAAACAGACTGGTCAGAAACACAGTGGTCAGAAACACAGTGGTAAGAAACACAGTGGTCATAAACACAATGGTTAGAAACACAGTGGTCAGAAACACAATGGTCAGAAACACAGTGGTCAGAAACACACTGGTCGGAAACACAGTGGACAGCAACAGAGTGGTCAGAAACACACTGGTCAGAAATACAGTGGTCAGTAACACAGTGGTCAGAAACACACTGATCTGAAACACGGTGGTCAGAAAGACACTGGTCAGAAACACTCTGGTCAGAAACACACTGGTCGGAAACAAACTGGTGAGAAACACACTGGTCAGAAGCATAGTGGTCAGGTATACACTGATGAGAAACACAGTGGTCAGAAACTCAGCGGTCAGAAACACACTGGTCAGAACCACAGTGGTCAGCAATACAGTGGTCACATACACACTGGTCAGAAACACACTGGTCAGAAACACAGCGGTCAGAAACACACTGGTCAGAAACACACCGGTCAGAAACACAGTGTTCAGGAACACAGTGGTCAGTAACACAGTGGTCAGAAACACGCTGATCTGAAACACGGTGGTCAGAAAGACACTGGTCAGAAACACTCTGGTCAGAAACACACTGGTCGGAAACAAACTGGTGAGAAACACACTGGTCAGAAGCATAGTGGTCAGGTATACACTGATGAGAAACACAGTGGTCAGAAACTCAGCGGTCAGAAACACACTGGTCAGAACCACAGTGGTCAGCAATACTTTGGTCAGAAACACACTCGTCAGAAGCAATGTGGTCATAAACAAAGTTCTCAGAAACACAGTGAACAGAAACATAGTGGTCAGCAATACAGTGGTCACATACACACTGGTCAGAAACACACTGGTCAGAAACACACTGCTCATAGACACAGTGGTCGGAAACACTGTGGTCAGAAACACAGTGGTCAGAAACACAGTGGTCAGAAACACAGTGGTCAGAAATACAGTGGTTAAAAACACAGTGGTCCGAAACACACTTGTCAGAAACACAGTGGTCAGAAACACAGTGGTCATAAACACACTGGTCAGAAACACAGTGGTAATAAACACAATGGTCAGAAGCACAGTGGTCAGAAACACACTGGTCTGAAACACACTCGTCAGAAACACACTGGTCAGAAACATACTGGTCAGAAATACAGTGGTCAGAATGACACTGGTCAGAAACACACTGGTCAGGAACACAGTGGTCAGAAACACAGTGGGCAGAAACACAGTGGTCAGAAACACAATGGTCAGATACACAGTGGGCAGAAACACACTGGTCAGAAACACACGGGTCAGAAACACAGTGGTCATACACACACTGGTCAGAAACACAGTGGTAATAAACACAATGGTCAGAAGCACAGTGGTCAGAAACACACTGGTCTGAAACACACTCGTCAGAAACACACTGGTCAGAAACATACTGGTCAGAAATACAGTGGTCAGAATGACACTGGTCAGAAACACACTGGTCAGGAACACAGTGGTCAGAAACACAGTGGGCAGAAACACAGTGGTCAGAAACACAATGGTCAGATACACAGTGGGCAGAAACACACTGGTCAGAAACACACGGGTCAGAAACACAGTGGTCATACACACACTGGTCAGAAACACAGTGGTAATAAACACAATGGTCAGAAGCACAGTGGTCAGAAACACACTGGTCTGAAACACACTCGTCAGAAACACACTGGTCAGAAACATACTGGTCAGAAATACAGTGGTCAGAATGACACTGGTCAGAAACACACTGGTCAGGAACACAGTGGTCAGAAACACAGTGGGCAGAAACACAGTGGTCAGAAACACAATGGTCAGATACACAGTGGGCAGAAACACACTGGTCAGAAACACACGGGTCAGAAACACAGTGGTCATACACACACTGGTCAGAAACACAGTGGTAATAAACACAATGGTCAGAAGCACAGTGGTCAGAAACACACTGGTCTGAAACACACTCGTCAGAAACACACTGGTCAGAAACATACTGGTCAGAAATACAGTGGTCAGAATGACACTGGTCAGAAACACACTGGTCAGGAACACAGTGGTCAGAAACACAGTGGGCAGAAACACAGTGGTCAGAAACACAATGGTCAGATACACAGTGGGCAGAAACACACTGGTCAGAAACACACGGGTCAGAAACACAGTGGTCATACACACACTGGTCAGAAACACAGTGGTAATAAACACAATGGTCAGAAGCACAGTGGTCAGAAACACACTGGTCTGAAACACACTCGTCAGAAACACACTGGTCAGAAACATACTGGTCAGAAATACAGTGGTCAGAATGACACTGGTCAGAAACACACTGGTCAGGAACACAGTGGTCAGAAACACAGTGGGCAGAAACACAGTGGTCAGAAACACAATGGTCAGATACACAGTGGGCAGAAACACACTGGTCAGAAACACACGGGTCAGAAACACAGTGGTCATACACACACTGGTCAGAAACACAGTGGTAATAAACACAATGGTCAGAAGCACAGTGGTCAGAAACACACTGGTCTGAAACACACTCGTCAGAAACACACTGGTCAGAAACATACTGGTCAGAAATACAGTGGTCAGAATGACACTGGTCAGAAACACACTGGTCAGGAACACAGTGGTCAGAAACACAGTGGGCAGAAACACAGTGGTCAGAAACACAATGGTCAGATACACAGTGGGCAGAAACACACTGGTCAGAAACACACGGGTCAGAAACACAGTGGTCATACACACACTGGTCAGAAACACAGTGGTAATAAACACAATGGTCAGAAGCACAGTGGTCAGAAACACACTGGTCTGAAACACACTCGTCAGAAACACACTGGTCAGAAACATACTGGTCAGAAATACAGTGGTCAGAATGACACTGGTCAGAAACACACTGGTCAGGAACACAGTGGTCAGAAACACAGTGGGCAGAAACACAGTGGTCAGAAACACAATGGTCAGATACACAGTGGGCAGAAACACACTGGTCAGAAACACACGGGTCAGAAACACAGTGGTCATACACACACTGGTCAGAAACACAGTGGTAATAAACACAATGGTCAGAAGCACAGTGGTCAGAAACACACTGGTCTGAAACACACTCGTCAGAAACACACTGGTCAGAAACATACTGGTCAGAAATACAGTGGTCAGAATGACACTGGTCAGAAACACACTGGTCAGGAACACAGTGGTCAGAAACACAGTGGGCAGAAACACAGTGGTCAGAAACACAATGGTCAGATACACAGTGGGCAGAAACACACTGGTCAGAAACACACGGGTCAGAAACACAGTGGTCATACACACACTGGTCAGAAACACAGTGGTAATAAACACAATGGTCAGAAGCACAGTGGTCAGAAACACACTGGTCTGAAACACACTCGTCAGAAACACACTGGTCAGAAACATACTGGTCAGAAATACAGTGGTCAGAATGACACTGGTCAGAAACACACTGGTCAGGAACACAGTGGTCAGAAACACAGTGGGCAGAAACACAGTGGTCAGAAACACAATGGTCAGATACACAGTGGGCAGAAACACACTGGTCAGAAACACACGGGTCAGAAACACAGTGGTCATACACACACTGGTCAGAAACACAGTGGTAATAAACACAATGGTCAGAAGCACAGTGGTCAGAAACACACTGGTCTGAAACACACTCGTCAGAAACACACTGGTCAGAAACATACTGGTCAGAAATACAGTGGTCAGAATGACACTGGTCAGAAACACACTGGTCAGGAACACAGTGGTCAGAAACACAGTGGGCAGAAACACAGTGGTCAGAAACACAATGGTCAGATACACAGTGGGCAGAAACACACTGGTCAGAAACACACGGGTCAGAAACACAGTGGTCATACACACACTGGTCAGAAACACAGTGGTAATAAACACAATGGTCAGAAGCACAGTGGTCAGAAACACACTGGTCTGAAACACACTCGTCAGAAACACACTGGTCAGAAACATACTGGTCAGAAATACAGTGGTCAGAATGACACTGGTCAGAAACACACTGGTCAGGAACACAGTGGTCAGAAACACAGTGGGCAGAAACACAGTGGTCAGAAACACAATGGTCAGATACACAGTGGGCAGAAACACACTGGTCAGAAACACACGGGTCAGAAACACAGTGGTCATACACACACTGGTCAGAAACACAGTGGTAATAAACACAATGGTCAGAAGCACAGTGGTCAGAAACACACTGGTCTGAAACACACTCGTCAGAAACACACTGGTCAGAAACATACTGGTCAGAAATACAGTGGTCAGAATGACACTGGTCAGAAACACACTGGTCAGGAACACAGTGGTCAGAAACACAGTGGGCAGAAACACAGTGGTCAGAAACACAATGGTCAGATACACAGTGGGCAGAAACACACTGGTCAGAAACACACGGGTCAGAAACACAGTGGTCATACACACACTGGTCAGAAACACAGTGGTAATAAACACAATGGTCAGAAGCACAGTGGTCAGAAACACACTGGTCTGAAACACACTCGTCAGAAACACACTGGTCAGAAACATACTGGTCAGAAATACAGTGGTCAGAATGACACTGGTCAGAAACACACTGGTCAGGAACACACTGGTCGGAAACACAGTGGACAGCAACAGAGTGGTCAGAAACACACTGGTCAGAATAACAGTGGTCAGAAACACACTGTTCAGAAACACACTGGTCAGAAATACAGTGGTCAGAAACACACTGGTCAGAAACACACTGGTCAGAAACACACGGGTCAGAAACACAGTGGTCAGAAACACACTGGTCTGAAACACACTGGTCAGAAACACAATGGTCAGAACGACAGTGGTCATATAGACAGTGTTCAGAAACACACTGGTCAGGATCACACCGGTCAGAAACACAGTGGTCAGAAACACACTGGTCAGAAACACACTGGTCAGAAACACAGTGGCCAGAACCACACTGGTCAGAAACACAGTGGTCATACACACACTGGTCAGAAACACAGTGGTCAGAAACACAGTGGACATAAACACAGTGGTCAGAAACACAGTGGTCAGAAACACACTGGTCAGAAACACAGTGGTCAGAGACACAGTGGTCAGAAACACACTGGTCAGAAACACAGTGGTCATATACACAGTCGTCAGAAACACACTGGTCAGGAACACACTGGTCAGCAACACAGTTGTCAGAAACACACTCGTCAGAAACACACTGGTCAGGAACACACTGGTCAGCAACACAGTTGTCAGAAACACACTCGTCAGAAACACACTGGTCAGGAACACACTGGTCAGCAACACAGTTGTCAGAAACACACTCGTCAGAAACACACTGGTCAGGAACACACTGGTCAGCAACACAGTTGTCAGAAACACACTCGTCAGAAACACACTGGTCAGGAACACACTGGTCAGCAACACAGTTGTCAGAAACACACTCGTCAGAAACACACTGGTCAGGAACACACTGGTCAGCAACACAGTTGTCAGAAACACACTCGTCAGAAACACACTGGTCAGGAACACACTGGTCAGCAACACAGTTGTCAGAAACACACTCGTCAGAAACACACTGGTCAGGAACACACTGGTCAGCAACACAGTTGTCAGAAACACACTCGTCAGAAACACACTGGTCAGGAACACACTGGTCAGCAACACAGTTGTCAGAAACACACTCGTCAGAAACACACTGGTCAGGAACACACTGGTCAGCAACACAGTTGTCAGAAACACACTCGTCAGAAACACACTGGTCAGGAACACACTGGTCAGCAACACAGTTGTCAGAAACACACTCGTCAGAAACACACTGGTCAGGAACACACTGGTCAGCAACACAGTTGTCAGAAACACACTCGTCAGAAACACACTGGTCAGGAACACACTGGTCAGAAACATGGTGGTTAGAAACACAGTGTTCAGAAACACAGCGTCAGAAACACAGTGGGCAGAAACACACTGGTCAGAAATACAGTGGTCAGAAACATACTGGTCAAGATTACAGTGGTATGAAACACAGTGGTCAGAAACAAACTGGCAAGAAACACAGTGGTCAGAAACACAGTGGTCAGAAACACACTGGTCAGAATAACAGTGGTCAGAAACACACTGTTCAGAAATACACTGGTCAGAAATACAGTGGTCAGAAACACACTGGTCAGAAACACACTGGTCAGAAATACACGGGTCAGAAACACATTGGTCAGAAACACACTGGTCTGAAACACACTCGTCAGAAACACACTGGTCAGAAACACACTGGTCAGAAATACAGTGGTCAGAAACACACTGGTCAGAAACACACTGGTCAGAAATACACGGGTCAGAAACACATTGGTCAGAAACACACTGGTCTGAAACACACTCGTCAGAAACACACTGGTCAGAAACACAGTGGTCATATACACAGTCGTCAGAAACACACTGGTCAGGAGCACACTGGTCAGAAACACAGTGGTCAGAAACACAGTAGTCAGAAACATACTGGTCAGAAACATAGTGGCCAGAAACACACTGGTTAAAAACACAGTGGTCAGAGACACAGTGGTCAGAAACACACTGGTCAGAAACACAGTGGTCTGAAACACACCGGTCAGAAACACAGTGGTCATAAACACACTGGTCAGAAACACACTAGTCAGAAACACGCTGGTCAGAAACACAGTGGTCAGAAACACAGTGGTGAGAAGCACAGTGGTTAGAAACACAGTGGTCGGAAACGCACTGGTCAGAAACACGCTGTTCAGAAATGCAGTGGTCAGAAGTACAGTGGTCGGAAGCACACTGGTCAGAAACACTGTGGTCAGATACACACTGGTCAACAACACAGTGGTCACAAACTACTGGTCAGAAACACACTGGTCAGAAACACACTCGTCAGATACAGACGGGTCAGAAACACACTGGTCGGAAACACAGTGGTCAGAAACACAGTGGTCAGAAACACAGTGGTCAGAAACACACCTGTCAGAAACACACTTGTCAGAAACACAGTGGTATGAAACACGCTAGTCAGAAACACAGTGGTCCGAAACACACTGATCCGAAACACTGTGGTCAGAAACACAGTGGTCGGAAACACACTGGTCGGAAAAACACTGGTCAGAAACAAAGTGGTCAGAAACACACTGGTCAGAAACACA
>SZWC01002063.1:66479-125039 GCA_023375785.1 Penium margaritaceum | reverse complement strand
TCCAACCCAACTTCCAACCCAACTTCCAACCCAACTTCCAACCCAACTTCCAACCCAACTTCCAACCCAACTTCCAACCCAACTTCCAACCCAACTTCCAACCCATCTTCCATCCCAACTTCCTTCCCAACTTCCATCCCAACTTCCAACCCAACTTCCAACGCAACTTCCAACCCACCTTCCAACCCATATTCTAACCCAAATTCCAATCCAACTTCCAACCCAGGTTGTAATCCAACTTCCAATCCAACTTCCAACACAACTTCCAAATTAACGTCCTACCCAACTCCCAACCCAACATCCAGCCCAACTGCCAACCTAACTTCCAACCCAACTTCCAAACCAACTTACAGCCCAACTTCCAAACCAGCTTCCAGCTCAACTTTCATCCCAACTTCCATCCCAACTTCCAACCCAACTTCCAACCCAAATTCCAACTCAGGTTCCAATCCAACTTTCAACCCAACTTCCAACCTAGCTTTCAACCCAGCTTCCAACGTAACTTTCAACCCAAATTCCAACCCAACTTCCAGCCTAACCTCCAACCCAACTTCCAGCCCGAATTCCAACCCAACTTTCAACTCAACTTCCATCCCAACTTCCAACCCAACTTCCAACCCAACTTCCAGCCCAATTTCCAACCCAACCTCCAATCCAACTTCCAACCCAAATTCCCAACCAACTTCTAGCCCAACTTCCAACCCATTTTTCATCCCAACTTCCACCCCAAATTCCAACCCAACTTCCAACCCAACTTCCAACCCAACGTCCAACCCAACTTCCACTCTCAAACCCAACCCAATTTCCAACCCAACTTCCAATCCAGCTTCCAATCCAACTTCCAGCCCAGGTTTCGTCCCAACTTCCATCCCAACTTCCAACCCAACTTCCAACCCAACTTTGAACCCAACTTCCATCCCAACATCAATCTTAACTTCCATCCCAACTTCCTTCCCAACTTCTATTCCAACTTGCAACCCAACTTCCAACCCAGCTTCCAACCCAACTTCCCACCAAACTTCCAATCCAAGTTCCAACCCAAGTTCCAACCCCACATCCAACCCAACATCCAACCCAACTTCTAACACAACTTTCATCACAACTTCCACCCCAACTGCCAATCCAACTTCCCACCCAACTTCCAACCCAACATTCAATCCAAATTCTAACCCAAATTCCAACCCAGCATCTAGCCCAACTTCTAGCCCAAGTTTGAACCCTACTTTTATGCCAACTTCCATCCCAACTTGGAACCCAACTTCCAACCAAACTTCCAATCCAACTTCCAACCAAACTTCCAATCCAACTTCCAGCCCAACTTCCAACACAACTTCCACTCATACACCCAACCAAACTTCCAACCCAACTTCCAACCCAACCTCTAACTTAACTTGCAACCCAACTTCCAAACCAACTTCCAACCCAACTTCCATCCCAACTTCCAGCCCAACTTCCATCCCAACTTCCAACCCAACTTGCATCCCAATTTCCATCTCAACTCCCAACCCAAATTTCAACCCCACTTCCAATCCAGCTTTCAACCCAAATTCCAACTCAGCTTCCAACCCAGCTTCCAACCAAACGTTCAACCCAACTTCCAACACAACTTCCAACCCAACTTCCATCCGAACTTCGATGCCAACTTCAAACCCAACTTCCAACTCAACTTCCAACCCACCTTCCAACCCAGCTTCCAACCCGACTTCCAACCCAACTTCCAACCCATCTTCAAATCCAACTTCCAACCTAAAGTCCAACCCGACTTCCAGCCAAACTTCTTTCCCAACTTCAAACCCAACTTTCATCCCAACTTCCATCCCAACTTCCAACCCAACTTCCAACCCAACTTCCAACCCAACTTCCACCCCAACTTCCAACCCAACTTCCAACCCAACTTCCACTCAAAAACCCAACCCAACTTCCAACCCAACTTCCAACCCAGCTTCCAACCCAACTTCCAACCCAACTTCCGACCCAACGTCCAACCCATATTCTAGCCCAACTTCCAACCCAACTTCCATCCCAAATTCCATCCCAACTTCCATCTCAACATCCATCCCAACTTCCATCCCAACTTCCATCGCAACATGCAACCAAACGTCCAACCCAACTTCCAACCTAACTTCCAAACCAACTTCCAACCCAATTGCCCATCCAACTTCAAACCCAACTTCCAACACAACTTCCAACCCACCTTCCAACCCAATTTACAACCCAACTTCCATCCCAAATTCCAACCCAACTTTTATCCAAACGTCCATCCCATCTTCCAACCCGACTTCCAACCCAGCTTCTAACCCAGCTTCCAATCCAATTTTCAACCCAACTTCCAACCCAGCTTCCATCCCAGCTTCCAACCAAACTTTTCACCCAACTTCCAACCCAACATCAAACCTAACCTCCAATCCAACGTCCAACCCAACTTCCAGCCCAACTTCCAACCCAACTTCCAACCAAACTTCCAACCCAAATTCCACTCAAACACCCAAACCAACTTCGAAGCCAACTTCCAACCCAACGTCCAGCCCAGGTTTCATCCCAACTTCCATCCCAACTTTCATCCCAACTTCCAACCCAAATTCCTATCCAACATCCAACCCAGCATCCAACCCAGCTTCCAACCCAACTTCCAACCCAACTTCCAACCCAAATTCCAATCAAGCTTCAAACCCAACTTCCAACCCAACTTCCAACCCTACTTCCAACCCAACTTCCCACCCAACTTCCTATCAATGCGCCGGATAGCAACGGTCTAGAAAACGGGTCCCGACATGGGAGGCCGCCAACCGCTCTTGGTATTGCAACAAAGATAACATATCACCCTTGAACGAGGGATCCACATTTTGTGTTCGTTTGGTTTGCAACCTCACGAAGTCCGCATGTTGGTCTTTAGTGTCTACCTTTGGTTGGACACTTTGTGAGGAGTCTCAAAGGCAAGAAATGTAAATGGATGCATGCAAGGTACAGGCTTTTATACTTGCAGAGCTTTGCTAAAGCTTGTGCTTGTAGTGGCTCCACTGGAGCCAACCTCATCCTACATTCCTACTTGGCGCGTCCTTAGACCGCCAAGTGTCATCCTCAAGGCAGGCTCTAGTAAGCTTCGTAGAAGCTTCCTGTCCCAGTTTTGGCCACAAAGATAATTGCGGCGGTCGCGGGGTTTGAACCTGCGACCTCTGGTTTGAGACTTCGGTGCCTTATCAACCAAGCCAAAAAGGTATGGTTCATATGATGAGCCACAGGGGACATACCCATTATGGGCAGTGCATTCCTGGCCCATCTCAGAACAGACCAAGGGGACATACTCCATAGAGCAGTGCATGTTTTGTCTGTATGTGTAGCTAGCCAGCTAGGCAGTGGACAAGGTGCACACTATTTCAACAAATCTCTCCTTTGCACCTCTGTCCATCTGTCCCTTGCTCGGCTCCATCGATGCCTTGGAGCTCACCCTTCCTTTGCCGCACTCCTCATGCCAAATCCACGAATGCCTGCATAATGCAAGTCGCTGTCCAGCGGCTTGGTCATGCAGTCAGCAAGCATGCTCTTTGTTCCGCAATGCTGTAAGTCCACCACGTTTTTCATGACCAGGTCACATGAGTAGTGGTAACGTATGTCGATGTGCTTCATACGTCGGGAGATGATCTCGTCTTCAGCCATCAAGATGGGGCTCATGTTGTCCACGTGTACGATCTTGGCGTCTTTCTGTGGCACTGTCATTTTGCCAAGCAGGCTGCGGAGCCATTGAGTCTCCTTGCACACCTCAGACAAAGCAACGTACTCTGCCTCAGCCGTGGACACGGAAACACAATCCTGCTTCCTGCTGGCCCATGAGATGGTAGCGCCATTCAAGATACACACGTATCTAGAGGTTGATTTCCTGTCGTCGAGATTTCCTCCCGAGTCAGCGTCGGTGTAGCATTTCAGACGAAGGGGGTCCGTTCCTTCTTGGCCTCCAAGGACGAGGCCCATGTGACGTGTCTTCTGCAGGTAGCACAAGATGTGCTTGACAGCCTGCCAATGTTGTGGCCCAGGGTTGGCCACGAATCTGCTCACTTGTCCCACAACATAGCAGATCTCCGGACGAGTCCCTACCATGGCGTACATGATGCCACCCACGGCGGACTGGTAGGGGATGTCTTGCATCTCCCTTTGTTCTGCTTTGTTGCTTGGCGACATGGAGGCCTTCAACTTTGTGTCGGTCGTCATTGGGGTGCTGACAGGTTTGCAGTCTTCCATGTGGTAGCGCTTCAGCACCTCACCAATGAATTTGGTTTGGTTGAGTTCGATGGTGCCTGCAACTCGGTTGCGGTGGATGGCAATCCTGAGGTAGTACTCGAGTGGACCCATGTCCTTCATCTTGAACCTTTTGCTGAGGTCAGACTTCAGCCCATCCAGCAGCGCGACCGAAGACGCGCAGATGATCAGATCATCCACGTAAAGCGCAACCAGCATCAGCCCTCTCCCATCATCGCGCACGTACATGCTCGGGTCATTCTAGCAATGCGCGAAGGAGAGGCCGGTCATGAAACCGTCCATCTCTTTGTACCACATCCTTGGGGCCTGTTTCAGCCCGTAGAGCGCTTTCACCAACTTCACACCTTGCCCTTGGGAGCTTCGACTCCTTCGGGCACCTCCATCAGCACTTCCTTGTCAAGCTTCCCATAAAGGAAAGCTGTCCTGACGTCCATATGGTGTATGTCCAAGTTCTTTGCGGTAGCAATGCCAAGGAGAGAGCAGATGGAGGCAAAGGTCACGACGGGCGCAAACGTCTCATCGTACTCGGAGCCTGGGCGTTGAAGGAACCCCTTAGCCACTACCCTTGCCTTGAACTTGTCGATGTTGCTGTCTTGCTTCTTCTTCACTCGGAGGACCCACTTGGATCCCACCACGTGGGCATTGTCGGGTCTATCCACCAGCACCCACGTGCCGTTCTCGGCAATGGATGCGAGCTCGCTATCCACTGCCTCCTTCCACTTGGCCGCATCTAGGCCATTCATAGCCTCTGCCACTCTGAATGGCTCTCCCTGAGCCATGCACGACCAGCTAAGGCCGGTCCAATCATCCTCATACCGCAAAGGTGCTCTCTTTGGTCGCAAACTGTGCCGGGGTAGTGGTTCCGCTTCTTGCTTTGGTGCTGGTGCTTCCACAGGTGGTGGTTTGTCGTCGTCGTTGTCGTCAGAAGAGTCGTCAGACTCCAAGTCAGACTCGGAAGCCTCGGACGCCTCGGTATCCACGTCCATGTCAGATGATGCATCATCCTCCGCAGCCACTCTCCCATTCCCACCACCTGCTGGCAAGGCGAGCCAGTTGTCGGGCGCTTGGTCTCCGGACTCAAGCAACACTATCCACTCTCCCCCTTTGGGAGTGAGGGTTGGGTCCAGCAGCTCTCCCTTTCCAAGGGTGCATTCGTCGAACACGGCGTCGCGGCTCCTCACGAGCTTGCCTGCTGCCTGGTCCCAAAGCCGATAGGCTTTGTGTGACATGTCATACCCAACCATGATGCACTTCTTGGAGCGTGCATCGAGCTTGCCTCCACCTTCTCCCGACTGGATCTTCACCCATGCAGTTGACCCGAACACCTTCAGATGAGATGCGTTGGGTTTCTTTCCCGACCATGCTTCCTGTGGGGTCTTCAGCTGCTTGTCCTGCTCCTTTCCACGTTTCCGCAAGGCGGTCGCTGGTATGAGGTTCAAGAGGTAGCAAGCCGTTGTTGCTGCTTCAGCCCAAAAGCAAGGTGAGAGCTTCGCGTCAAAGAGCATGCTTCGCATCATGCCGAGTAGGGTCTGGTTCATCCTCTCGGCAACGCCGTTGCTTTGGGGGTTGTAAGAGGTGGTTTGCTCGTGGCGGATGCCATGATGCTTGAGCCAAGGCTTGCATGCCTCGTACTCACCCCCGTTGTCACTTCGGAGCGCCTTCACCTTCTCGGACGTTTGCCTCTCCACCATGGCCACGAACTCAAGGAGCTTCTCCTTGACCTCTCCCTTTGTTTTGAGGAAGTAGATCAACAACTTGCGGCTGTGGTTGTCAATGAAGGTCGGGAAGTACTTCCTCCGTTAGATGGTGTGCGGAAGGGTCCACACACGTCACTGTGTATCAGTTCCAAGACGTGCTCCGCTCGTTGACCTCCTCTCCCAAACGGCTTCTTCTTTGCCTTCGCTTGGAGGCATGGTTCACACAATGCACACCCTTTGCCATGCTTCATGGTGCACCCTTCCATTCCGCGGACTACCTCTTCCTCTTGCATCTTTTGCAGCGTGCTGTTGGCCACGTGGCCAAATCGCCGGTGCCACAGCTCAGTATCAGTGTCATTGGTTGATATGGCGGCCGCAGTGGGCGCCGGTGGTGCATCCTTCGACTCCGGTGCCACTATCTTGGTGGCACATGCGAGTCCCTCATCCGACGCCTTGGTGACTTTAGTTTGAAGCACGTAGAGGCCGTCGACTCTTGGAACTTGAAGCATGAGGTCGTCTTTGGTGTACAAAATCTGGATGTCCTCGTTTTTTAGGGCCACCGCTTCCTTCTTGGTGAACACCACTGTCATGTTGTTGTCGGTGATTTGTGAGACGGACAGCAAGTTGGNGACAGATTCGGCCATGGAGACAAATCCACCCTTCTCTTTTGATGAGTGGTGGTTGGTGCCCAAGTCAAGGGCGAATGCCCCGGGCCTAAGGATCGCTGCGCCCTTCATGGGCAGCCCCCTAGCCATCATGTTGGTGAGCTCCTTCTTCTCCTTTGCACCTTTGTTCCCGCCTTCTCTCTTGGGACTACGACAGTCCCTAGCCCAGTGCCCAGCCTTGCCACAGTTGTGACAGTTGCCGGGCTTCTTGGAACTCTTCCCGCCACCATTGCCTTTCCCTCCACCACCACCGCTTCCGCTGTTACATTGACTAGAGCGAGAGCTTGCACTTTGTCCACCGAAGCGAGAGGCATAGGCTGAGATGTTTGCCTCGGCACCACTGCATCGCATGGACTCGTTGCGGACGTGTTCGGCGACAGCCTCGTACGTCGGATCTGCCTCCTTCCAACCGCCAAATACGGTGATCAAGGACCCCCAGCTTTCCGGCAGCGCCATTAGAAGGATCATGGCACGCATGTTGGAGTCGAGATTCCATTCCATTTGCTGGACCTCTTGCAGTACGTTGTCGAACGACTGCAAAAATGCGGGTATCGATTCTCCTTCGCTCACCCTCATCGACATCAACCGTTGGAAGATGAAGAGTTGGTTTGCTAGGGCATTCGATTGATGCACGCATAAGGCTGCACACCAAATCGTAGGATTCGTGAATAAGATTCGTGAATCCATATCCGGATTCGGATTCGGGGATCCGAATCCTTCATGAGGATTCGATTCGGGATTCGGGGATCTTTTTTTCCCAAGTTTCAACTTGGAAAACATGGTTCTTTGTGGCAAACAAGAGGAGTTTACTTGCCATAACCTGTAGGATTCGGAAAAGATTCGTGAATCCTGAGGAATCGCGAATCCAGATTCGGATTCGTGAATCCTAGCCAGACTTGGATTCGGATTCGTGAATTCAAATCCAATCTTGGATTCGGGAATCTTACCCGGTGTGCACCCTTATGCACGCATGCAAGTTTTGCATAGGCCTCGGCAGCCAACGTGCATCCTGTGATGTGGGAGTGTTGAGTCTCGTTGATGGACGTCACAAGAATGGCGAGAGCCATGTTGTTCTTCATCGTCCATGCTGCAAGGTCAGCCGCATGCGTCGTCACGGTCGCATCGGCNTCTGCTTCGCTGCTACTCTGCTTCGTTGAGGCCGATGAGGCTGATGAGGCTGCTGACTGCGACCGTTGTCAAAGGTGCAGTTGGTTCCGTTGCATACCCCTCCCGCCGATGATCGCCTAAGGCGATGGTGCCGTCGTGAGAGAACGGACTCGGGGTCGTACCACCTTCTAAAAAGGGGTAGAGCTTAATCCCGTTGGGGCTCGAGGGTCTTGTCCAACATGGACAGAGCGATTCCTCGTCCCCTAGTCCGCCACGTGTCCGCACCCTACCTGAAGAAGCCGATGGAGCCGATGGAGCAGATGGAGCCGTCCGATGGCCGTGTCCCTGTTGTACCTGTGCGCCCTACAAGACCACGCGCTAGTCAGTCTTGGGAGCGTGCCTTAGAACCAGAAGTGCGGGCCAATAACCCTTTGTCAATGCGTCGAATAGCAACGGTCTAGAAAACAGGTCCCGACATGGGAGGCCACCAACCGCTCTTGGTATTGCAACTAAGATAACATATCACCCTCGAACGAGGGATCCACACTTCAGGTTCGTTTGGTTTGCAACCTCACGAAGTCCGCATGTTGGTCTTTAGTGTCTACCTTTGGTTGGACACTCTGTGAGGAGTCTCAAAGATAAGAACTGTAAATGGATGCATGCAAGGTATAGGCTTTTATACTTGCAGAGCTTTGCTAAAACTTCTGCTTATAGTGGCTCCACTGGAGCCAACCTCATCCTACATTCCTACTTGGCGCGTCCTTAGACCGCCAAGTGTCATCCTCAAGGCAGGCTCTAGTAAGCTTCCTAGAAGCTTCCTGTCCTAGTTTTGGCCACAAAGAAAATTGCAGCCATCGCGGGGTTTGAACCCGCGACCTCTGGTTTGAGACTCCGGTGCCTAATCAACCAAGCCAAAAAGGTATGGTTCCTATGATGAGCCACAGGGGACATACCCATTATGGGCAGTGCATTCCTGGCCCATCTCAGAACAGACCAAGGGGACATACTCCATAGAGCAGTGCATGCCTTGTCTGTATGTGTAGCTAGCCAGCTAGGCAGTGGACAAGGTGCACACTATTTCAACAAATCTCTCCCTTGCACCTCTGTCCATCTGTCCCTTGCTCGGCTCCATCAANCCCAACTTCCAACTTAGCTTCCAACCCAGCTTCCAACCTATGTTTCATCCCAACTTCCATCACAACTTCCAACCCAACTTCCAACCCAACTTCCAACCCAACTTCCAACCCAACTTTCAACCCAACTTCCATCCCATCTTCCATCCCAACTTCAATCCCAACTTCCATCCCAACTTCCATCCCAATTTCCATCCCAACTTCCAACCCAACTTCCAACCCAACTTGCAACACAATTTCCAACCCAAATTCTAACCCAAATTCCAACCCAACTTCCAACCCAACTTCCAATCCAACATCCAATCCAATTTGCAACTCAACTTCCAAATCAACTTCCTACCCAACTCCCAACCCAACATCCAGCCCAGTTTCCGACGCAACTTCCAACCCAATTTCCAAACCAACTTCCACACCAACTTCCAACCCAATTTCCAACCCAACTTCCATTCCAAATTCCAACCCAACTTTTATCCAAACTTCCAACCCAACTTCCAACCCAGCTTCCAACCCAGCTTTCAATCCAATTTTAAACCCAACTTCCAACCCAGCTTCCATCACAGCTTCCAACCAAACGTTTCACCCAACTTCCAACCCAACCTCCAACCCAACTTCCAACCCAACTTCCAACCCAAATTCCACTCAAACACCCAAACCAACTTCGAACCCAACTTCCAACCCAACTTCCAGCCCAGGTTTTGTCCCAACTTCCATCCCAACTTCAATCCCAACTTCCACCCCAAATTCCTATCCAACATCCAACCCAGCATCCAACCCAGCTTCCAATCCAGCTTCCAACCCAACTTCCAACCCAACTTCCAACCCAAATTCCAATCAAGCTTCTAACCCAACTTTCAACCCAACTTCCAACCCTACTTCCAACCCAACTTCCAACCCAGCTTCCAATCCAGCTTCCAACCCAACTTCCAACCCAACTTCCAACCCAAATTCCAATCAAGCTTCTAACCCAACTTTCAACCCAACTTCCAACCCTACTTCCAACCCAACTTCCAACCCAACTTCCATCCCAACGTCCATCCCAACTTCCATCCCAACTTCCTTCTCAACTTCTATCCCAACTTCCAACCCAACTTCCAACCCAACTTCCAACCCAACTTCCCACCCAACTACCAATCCAACATCCAACCCAGGTTCCAACCCCAATTCCAACCCAACTTCCAACCCAACTTCCAGCACAACTTTCATCCCAACTTCTGTCCCAACTTCCAACCCAACTTCCAACCCAACTTCCAACCCAACTTCCAACCCAACATNGTTGGACACTCTGTGAGGAGTCTCAAAGGCAAGAACTGTAAATGGATGCATGCAAGGTACAGGCTTTTATACTTGCAGAGCTTTGCTAAAGCTTCTGCTTGTAGTGGCTCCACTGGAGCCAACCTCATCCTACATTCCTACTTGGCGCGTCCTTAGACCGCCAAGTGTCATCCTCAAGGCAGGCTCTAGTAAGCTTCCTAGAAGCTTCCTGTCCCAGTTTTGGCCACAAAGAAAATTGCGGCCGTCGCGGGGTTTGAACCCGCGACCTCTGGTTTGAGACTCCGGTGCCTAATCAACCAAGCCAAAAAGGTATGGTTCCTATGATGAGCCACAGGGGACATACCCATTATGGGCAGTGCATTCCTGGCCCATCTCAGAACAGACCAAGGGGACATACTCCATAGAGCAGTGCATGCCTTGTCTATATGTGTAGCTAGCCAGCTAGGCAGTGGACAAGGTGCACACTATTTCAACAAATCTCTCCCTTGCACCTCTGTCCATCTGTCCCTTGCTCGGCTCCATCAATGCCTTGGAGCTCACCCTTCCTCTGCCGCACTCCTCATGCCGAATCCACGAATGCCTGCATAATGCAAGTTCCATCCCAACTTTCATCCCAACGTCCATCCCAACTTCCATCCCAACTTCCTTCTCAACTTCTATCCCAACTTCCAACCCAACTTCCAACCCAACTTCCAGCCCAACTTACCACCCAACTTCCAATCCAACTTCCAACCCAAGTTCCAACCCCAATTCCAACCCAACTTCCAACACAACTTTCATCCCAACTTCTGTCCCAACTTCCAGCCCAGCTTCCAATCCAACATTCAACCCAACTTCCAACCCAGCATTCAACCTAGCTTCCAACCAAACATTCAACCCAACTTCCAACCCAAATTCCAGCCTAACCTCCAATCCAACTTCCAACCCGAATTCCAAACTAACTTTAAACTCAACTTCCATCCCAACTTCCAACCCAAATTCCAACCCAACTTCCAACCCAACTTCCAACCCAGCTTCCAACCCAACTTCCAACCCAACTTCCAACCCAACCTCCAACCCAACTTCCAACCCAAATTCCAACCCAACTTCCAACCCAACCTCCAACCCAACTTCCAATTCAACTTCAAACCCAACTTCCAACCCAACTTCCAACCCAACTTCCAACCCAACTTCCAACCCAACTTCCATCCCGAGTTCCAACCCCACTTCCAACCCAACTTCCATCCCAAACTCCATCCCAACTTCCAACCCAGCTTCCAATCCAGCTTCCAACCCCGCTTCCAACCAAACATCCAGTCAATCTTCCAACCAAACTTCCAACCCAACTTCCAACCCAACTTCCAAACCAACTTACAACCAAACTTCCAAGTCAACTTCCAGCCCAACATCCAACCCAACTTCCAGCCCAACATCCAGCCCAAATTCCAGCCAAACTTCAAACCCAACTTCCATCCCAAGTTTTCAGAAACACACTGGTCAGAAACACACTGGTCAGAAACACACTAGTCTGAAACACACTGGTCAAATATACAGTGGTCGGACACACACTGCTCAGAAAAGCAGTGGCCAGGAACACAGTTGTCAATAGACACACTGGTCAGAAACACACTGGTAAGAAACAAAGTGGTCAGAAACACAGTGTTCAAGAAGACTGTGGTCAGAAACTCACTGGTAAAAACCACACTGGTCAGAAACACAGCGGTCAGAGACACAGTGGTCAGAAACACCCTGGTCAGAAACACACTGGTCAGAAACACACTAGTCAAATATACAGTGGTCAGGAACACACTGGTCTGAATCACACTGGTAAGAAACTCAGAAGTCGGAAACACACTGGTCGGAAACTCACTGGTAAGAAACACGGTGGTCAGAAACACAGTGGGAAGAAATAAAGTGGTCAGAAACACAGGGGTCAGAAACACAGTGGTCAGAAACACAGTGGTCAGAAACACAGTGGTCAGAAACACAGCGGTCAGAAACACAGTGGTCACAAACACAGTGGTCAGAAAAACAGTGGTCAGAAACACAGTGGTCGGAAACACACTGGTCAGAAACATAGTGGTCAGAAACACACTGGTCAGAAATACAGTGGTTAGAAACACACTGGTCATAAACACAGTGGTCAGAAACACACTGGTCAGAAACAAAGCGGTCAAGAACACAGTGGTCAGAAACACATTTGTCATAAACACATTGATTAGAAACGCACTGGTCAGAAACAACGTGGTCTGAAACACAAAGGTCAAAAACACAGTGGTCAGAAATACGCTGGTCAGAAACACACTGGTCAGAAATACACTGGTCAGAAACACACTGGTAAGAAACACAGTGGTCAGAAACACAGTGGTGAACAACACAGTGGTCAGAAACACAGGGGTCAGGAACACATTGGTGAGAAACACCGTGGTCAAAAACACACTGGTCGGAAACACAGTGGTCAGAAACACAGTTTTCAGAAACACACTTGTTAGAAACACACTGGTCAGAAACAAAGTGGTCAGAAACACGCTGGTCAGAAACGCAGTGGTCATAAACACTGTGGTTAGAAACACACTGGTGGGAAACACATTGTTCAGAAACACAGTGGTCAGAAACACACTGTTCAGAAATACAGTGGTCAGAAACACAGTGGTCAGAAACACAATGGTCAGAAATACAGTGGTCAGAAACACAGTGGTCAGAAACACAGTGGTCAGCAACACAGTGGTCAGAAACACACTGGTCAGAAACACACTGGTCAGAAAGACACTGGTCAGAAACACACTGGTCAGACACCGCTGGTCAGAAACACAGTGGCCAGAAACACAATGGTCAGAAACACACTGCTCAGAAACACAGTGTTCAGAAACACAGTGGTCAGAAACACACTGGTCAGAGACACAGTGGTCAGAAACACAGTGGTCTGAAACACACTGGTCAGCAACACAGTGGTCAGAAACACACTGGTCAGAAACACACTTGTCGTAAACATGGTGGTAAAAACGAAACAGTGGTGAGAAACACACTGGTTAGAAATATAGTGGTCAGAGAGACTGTGGTCAGAATCACAGTGGTCAGAAACACAGTGGTCAGAAACGCAGTGGTCAGAAGCACACTGGTCAGAAACACAATGGTCAGAAACACAGTGGTCAGAAACACGGTGGTCAGAAACACACTGGTCAGAAACACAGTGGTCAGACACACACTGTTCAGAAACACAGTGGTAAAAAACACACTGGTCAGGAACACAATGGTCAGAAACACAGTGGTCAGAAATACACTGGCCAGAAAAACACTTGTCCGGAAAACAGTGGACAGAAAAGGAGTGGTCAGTAACACCCTGGTCAGAAACACACTGGTCAGAAATACAGTGGTCATAAACACAATGGTCAGAAACACAGTGGTCAGAAACACAGTGGACAGAAACACCGTGGTCAGAAACACACTGGTCAGAAACAGACTGATCAGAAACACAGTGGTCAGAAACACGGTGGTCAGAAACACAGTGGTCTGAAACACACTGGTCAGAAACACACTGGTCAGAAACACACTGGTCAGACACACACTGGTCGGAAACACAGTCACCAGAAACACACTGGTCGGGAACACAGCGGTCAGAAACACAATGGTTAGAAACAGAGTGGTCAGAAACATCGTGGTCAGAAACACAGTGGTCAGCAACATTGTGGTCAGAAACACACAGGTTAGAAACACATTGGTCAGAAACACACTGGTCAGAAACACGGTTACAGAAACACAAAGGTCAGAGACACAGTGGTAAGAAACACCCTGGTCAGAAACACAGTGGTCATACACACACTGGTCAGAAACACGCTGGTCAGAAAGACACTGGTCAGAAACACACTGGTCAGGAACACACTGGTCAGACATACACTGGTCGGAAACACAGTGGCCAGAAACACACTGGTCAGAAACATACCGGTCAGAAACACAGTGGTGAGAAACACAGTGGTCAGAAACACACTGGTCAAAGACCCAGTGGTCTGAAACACAGTGCTCAGAAACACACTGGTCAGAAAAACACTGGTCAGTAACACAGTTGTCAGAAAAACACTGGTCAGAAACACACTTGGCAGAAACACGGTGGTCAAAAACACAGTGGTCAGAAACAAACTGGTCAGCAACACACTTGTCAGAAACACAGTGGTCAGGAAAACAGTGGTCATTAACACACTGGTCAGAAACACACTGGTCAGAAATACAGTGCTCATAAACACAGTGGTCAGAAATACAGTGGTCAGAAACATAGTGGTCAGAAGCACGCTGGTCAGAAACACGATGGTCACAAACACACTGGTCAGAAACAGAGTGGCCAGAAACAGACTGGTCAGAAACATGGTGCAAAGTGGTGCGAATTGGTTGCGGAGTGGTGCAAGTTTGTTGCCGAGTGGTGCAAACTAGTTGCAGAGTGGTGCAACAGGTTGCAGAGTTGTGCGAACTGGTTGCAAAGTAATGGAAACTGGTTGCGGAGTAATGGGAACTGGTTGCGGAGTGGTACGAACTAGTTGCAGAGTGATGCGAACTGGTTGCAGAGTGGTGCCAACTGGTTGCGGAGTTGTGCGAACTGGTTTCGGAGTGGTGCGAACTGGTTGCGGAGGGGTGCAAACTGGTTGCAGAGTGGTGCGAAATGGTTGCGGAGTGGTCCGAACTGGTTGCGAAGTGGTAGGAACTGGTTGCGGAGTGGTGCGAACTGGTTGCGGAGTGGTGCAAACGGGTTGCAGAGTGGTGCGAACTGGTTGCGGAGTGGTGGGAATTCGTTGTGGAGTGGTGCAAACTGGTTGCCGAGTGGTGCAAACGCTTTTCGGAGTGGTGCTACTGGTTGCAGAGTTGTGCGAACTTCATGTGAAGTGGTGCGAACTGGTTGCAGAGTGTTGGGAACTGGTTGCAGAGTGGTGCGAACTGGTTGCAGAGTGGCGCGAACTGGTTGCGGAGTTGTGCGAACTGGTTGCGCAGTGGTGCAAACTGGTTGCGGAGGGGTGCAAACATGTTGCAGAGTGGTGCGAAATGGTTGTGGAGTGGTGCGAATTGGTTGCGGAGTGGTGCGAACGGGTTGCGGAGTGGTGCAAACTGGTTGCCGAGTGGTGCGAACTCGTTGGGGAGTGGTACGAACTGCTTGCAGAGTGGTGCGAACTGGTAGCAGAGTAGTGCGAACTGGTTGCCGAGTGGTGCAATCTGGTTGGGGAGTGTTGCAAACTGGTTGCGGAGTGGTGCGAACTAGTTGTGGACTAATGTGAACTGGTTGCGCAGTGGTGCGAATTGGTTGCAGAGTGGTGCGAACTGGTTGCGGAGTGGTGCAAACTGGTTGCGGAGTGGTGCGAACTGGTTGCGGAGTGGTGCAAACTGGTTACGGAATTGTGGGAACTGGGTCTTGAGTTGTGGGAACTGGTTGCTGAGTGGTATGAACTGGTTGCGGGTGGTGCGAACTGGTTGCAAAGTGGTGCGAACTGGTTACGGAGTGGTGCGAACTGGTTGTGGAGTGGTGCAAACTGGTTGCGGGGTGGTCCAATCTGTTTGCGGAGTGATGCGAACTGGTTGCCGAGTTGTGCAAACTGGTTGCGGAGTGATGCCAACTGGTTGCGGAGTGGTGCGAACTGGTTGCAGAGTGGTGCGAACTGGTCGCGGAGTGGTGCAAACTGGTTGCAGAGTGGTGCGAACTGGTTGCGGAGTGATGCGAACTGGTTGCAAAGTGGTGCCAATTCGTTACGGAGTGGTGCGAACTGATTGCAGAGTAAGGCGAACTGGTTGCCGAGTGTTGCAACTGGTTGCAGAATTGTGCTAACTGGTTGCAAAGTGGGTCAAACTGGTTGCGGAGTGGTGCGAACTGGTTGCAGATTGGTGCGAACTAGTTGCGGAGTGGTGCGAATTTGTGACGGAGTGGTTCACACTGGTTGCCGAGTGGTGCGCACTGGTTGCAGAGTGGTGTGAACTGGTTGCAGAGTGGTACGAACTGGTTGTGGAGTGGTGCGAACTGGTTGGGGAGTGGTGCGAACTGGTTGCGGAGTGGTTCAAACTGGTTGCGGAGTGGTGCGAACGCGTTGGGTAGTGGAACGAACTGCTTGCGGAGTGGTGCGAACTGGTAGCAGAGTAGTGCGAACTGGTTGCGGAGTGGTGCGAACTGGTTGTGGACTGTTGCGAACTGGTTGCGGAGTGGTGCGAACTGATTGTGGACCAATGCGAACTGGTTGCAGCTGGTGCGAACTGGTAGAAAAGTGGTGCGAACTGGTCGCGGAGTGGTGTGAACTGGTTGCGGAGTGGTGCAAACTGGTTGGGGAATGGTCCAAACTGTTTGCGGAGTGGTGCCAACTGGTTTCCAAGTTTTGCAAACTGGTTGTGGAGTGATGTCAACTGGTTGCGGAGTGGTGCGAGCTGGTTGCGGAGTGGTGGGAACTGGTCGCGGAGTGGTGCGAACTGGTTGCGGAGTGGTGCGAACTGGTTGCGGAGTTGAGCGAGCTGGTTGTGGAGTGGTGCCAATTTGTTGCCGAGTGGTGGGAACTGGTTGCGGAGTGGTGCGAACTGGTTGCAGAGTGGTGCAACTGGTTGCATAGTTGTGCGAACTGGTTGGAGGTGGTTCAAACTGGTTGCGGAGTGGTGCAAACTGGTTACGGAGTGGTGCAAACTGTTTGCGGAGTGGTACGAACTCGTCGCGGAGTGGTTCCAACCGGGTGCCGAGTGGTGCGAACTGGTTGAGGAGTGGTGTGAACTGGTTGCAGAGTGGTACGAACTGGTTGTGGATTGGTGCGAACTGGTTGGGGAGTGGTGCAAACTGGTTGTGGAGTGGTGCAAACTGGTTGCGGAGTGGTGCAAACTGGTTGTGGAGTGGTGTGAACTGGTTGCGAAGTGGTCCAAACTGGTTGCGGAGTGGTGCGAACTGGTTGCGGATTGGTGCGATCTGGTCGCGGAGTGGTGCGAACTGGTTGCGGATTGGTGCGATCTGGTCGCGGAGTGGTGCGAACTGGTTGCGGATTGGTGCGATCTGGTCGCGGAGTGGTGCGAACTGGTTGCGGATTGGTGCGATCTGGTCGCGGAGTGGTGCGAACTGGTTGCGGATTGGTGCGATCTGGTCGCGGAGTGGTGCGAACTGGTTGCGGATTGGTGCGATCTGGTCGCGGAGTGGTGCGAACTGGTTGCGGACTAGTGTGAACTGGTTGCAGAGTGGTGCGAACTGCTTGCGGAGTGGTGCGAACTGGTAGCAGAGTGGTGCGAACTGGTTGCGGAGTGCTGCGAACAGGTTGCGGAGTGGTGCAAACTGGTCGCGGAGTGGTGTGAACTGGTTGCGGAGTGTTACGAACTGGTTGCGGAGTCGTGCGAACTGGTTGCAGAGTGGTGCCAACTGCTTGCAGAGTGGTGCGGACTGGTTTTGGAGTGGTGCGAACTGGTTGCGGAGTGGTGCGAACTGGTTGTGGAGGGGTGCCAACTGGTTGCGGAGTGGTGCCAACTGGTTTCGGAGTGGTACAAACTGGTTGCGGAGTAGTGTGAACTGGTTGCGGAGTGGTGGGAACTGGTTGGGGAGTGGTGGGACCTGGTTGCGGAGTGGTGCAAACTTGTTGCGGAGTGGTGCGAACTGGTTGCCGAGTGGTACGAACTGGTTGCGGAGTGGTGCGAACTTGTTGCAGATTGGTACGACTGGTTGCGGAGTGGTACGAACTGGTTGTGGAGTGGTGTGAACTTGTTGTGGACTGGTGCGAACTGGTTGTGGACTGTTACGATATCGTTGAGGTGTGGTGCAAACAGGTTGCGAAATTGTTTGAACTGGTTGCGGAGTTGTGCGAATTGGTTGCGGAGTGGTGCAAACTGGTTGTGGAGTGGTGCGAACTGGTTGCGGATTTGTGCCGACTGGTTGCAAAGTAATGCGAACTGGTTGCAGAGTGGTGCAAACTGGTTGCGGAGCGGTGCGAACTGGTTTGGGAGTGGTGCAAACTCGTTGCGGAGTGGTGCAAACTGGTTGCAGAGTACTGCAAACTGGTTGTGAAGTGTGCAAACTGGCTGCAGAGTGGTGCAAACTGGTTGCGGAGTGTAGCAAACTGGTTGGGGAGTGGTGCGAACTGGTTGCGGAGTTGTGCGAACTGGTTGTAGAGAGATGCAAACTTGTGGCGGAGTGAAGTGAACTGGTTGCGGAGTGGTGCAAACTGGTCGAGGAGTGGTCAAACTGGTTGCGGAGTGGTGCGAACTGGTTGCGGAGTGGTGCCGACTGGTTGCAAAGTGATGCGAACTGGTTGCAGAGTGGTGCAAACTGGTTGCGGAGCGGTGCGAACTGGTTTGGGAGTGGTGCAAAGTCATTGCGAAGTGGTGCAAACTGGTTGCAGAGTAGCACAAACTGGTTGTGAAGTGTGCAAACTGGCTGCAGAGTGGTGCAAACTGGTTGCGGAGTGTAGCAAACTGGTTGGGAAGTGGTGCGAACTGGTTGCGGAGTTGTGCGAACTGGTTGCAGAGAGATGCAGAATTGTGGCGGAGTGGTGTGAACTGGTTGCGGAGTGGTGCAAACGGGTCGCGGAGTGGTCAAACTGGTTGCTGAGTGGTGCGAGCTGGTTGCGGAGTGGTGCGAATTCGTCGCGGAGTGGTTCGAACTGGTTGCCGAGTGGTGCGAACTGGCTGCGGAGTGGTGTGAACTGGTTGCAGAGTGGTACAAACTGGTTGTGGAGTGGTTCGAACTGGTTGGGGAGTGGTTCGAACTGGTTGCGGAGTGGTGCAAACTGATTGCAGAGTGGTGCAAACTGATCGGGCAGTGGTGCGAACTGGTTGCGGAGTGGTGCGAACTGGTTGCAGAGTGGTGTGAACTGGTTGCGGAGTGGTGCAAACTGGTTGCGGAGTGGTGCGAAGTGCTTGCGGAGTGGTGCGAACCGGTTGAGAAGAGGTGCGAACTGGTTGCGCAGTTGTGCGGACTGGTTGCGGAGTGGTGCGAACTGGTTGCGGAGTTGTGGGAACTCGTTGGGGAGTGGTAAAACCTGCTTGCGGAGTGGTGCAAACTGGTAGCAGAGTAGTGCGAACTTGTTGCGGAGGGTTGCCAACTGGTTGCGGAATGGTGCGAACTGGTTGCGGAGTGGTGCGAACTGGTTGCGGAATTGTGGGAGCTGGTTCTGGAGTTGTGCAAACTGGTTGCTGAGTGGTACAAACTGGTTGCGGGTGGTGCGATCTGGTTACAAAGTGGTGCGAACTGGTTGCGGAGTGGTGCGAACTGGTTGCGGAGTGGTGCAAACGGGTTGCGGTGTAGTCCAAACTGTTTGCAGAGTTGTGCGAACTGGTCACCGAGTAGTGCAAACTGGTTGCGGAGTGATGCCAACTGGTTGCGGAGTGGTGCTAACTGGTTGCGGTGTGGTGCGAACTGGTCGCGGAGTGGTGCGATTTGGTGGCAGAGTGGTGCAAACTGGTTGCGGAGTGATGCAAACTGGTTGCGGATTGGTGCCAATTCGTTGCGGAGTGGTGCGAACCGGTTGCCGAGTGGTGCGAACTGATTGCAGAGTGGTGCAACTGGTTGCAGAATTGTGCGAACTGGTCACCGAGTAGTGCAAACTGGTTGCGGAGTGATGCCAACTGGTTGCGGAGTGGTGCTAACTGGTTGCGGAGTGGTGAGAGCTGGATGCGGAGTGGTGCGAACTGGTTGCAAAGTGGTGCGAACGGGTTGCGGAGTGGTGCGAACTGGTTCCGAAGTGGTGCGAACTGGTTGCAGAGTGTTGCAAACCGGTTCCGGATTGGTGCGAACTGGTTGCGGAGTTGTGCAAACTGGTTGCGGAGTGATGCCAACTGGTTGCGGAGTGGTGCGAACTGGTTGCGGACTGGTGCGAATGGGTTGCAGAATGGTGGGAACTGGTTCCGGAGTGGTGCGAACTGGTTGCTGAGTGGTACGAACTGGTTGTCCGTGGTTTGAACTGGTTGCAGAGTGGTGCGAACTGGTTGCGGAGTGTTGCGAACTGGTTACGAAGTGGTGCGAGCTGGTTGCGGAGTGGTGCGAACTTATTGCGGAGTGGTGCAAACTGGTTGCCGACTGGTGCGAACTGGTTGCGGAGTGGTGCGAACTGGTTGCGGAGTGGTGGGAACTGGTTGTGGAGTGGTGTGAACTGGTTGCGGAGTGGTGCCATCTGGTTGCGGAGTGGTGCCGACTGGTTGTGGAGTGGTGCAAACCAGTTGCGGATGGATGCAAACTGGTTATGGAGTGGTGCGAACTGGTTGCGGAGTTGTGCAAACTGGTTGCGGAGTGGTGCCAACCAGTTGCGGAGTGGTGGGAACTGGTTGCGCAGTGGTGCGAATTGGTTGGGCAGTGGTGCGACCTGGTTGCGGAGTGGTGCAAACTGGTTGCAGAGTGGTACAAACTCGTTACGGATTGGTGCGAACTGGTTGCAAACGGTGCGAACTGGATGCAGAGTGGTGCAACTGGTTGCAGAGTTGTGCAAACTGGTTGCATAGTGGTGCCAACTGGTTGCGGAGAGGTGCCCACTTGTTGCACAGTTGTGCGAACTGGTTGTGGAGTGGTGTGAACTGGTTGCGGAGTGGTGCAAACTGGTTGCGGAGTGGTACGAATTGGTTGCGAAATGGTGCAAACCCGTTGCGGAGTGGTGCAAACTGGTTGCGGAGTGGTGCAAACTGGTTACGTAGTGGTGCGAACTGGTTGCAGAGTGGTGCAAACTGGTTGCGGAGTGGTGCGAATTGGTTGCGAAATGGTGCAAACCCGTTGCGGAGTGGTGCAAACTGGTTGCGGAGTGGTACGAATTGGTTGCGAAATGGTGCAAACCCGTTGCGGAGTGGTGCAAACTGGTTGCGGAGTGGTGCAAACTGGTTACGTAGTGGTGCGAACTGGTTGCAGAGTGGTGCAAACTGGTTGCGGAGTGGTGCAAACTGGTTATGGAGTGGTGCAAACTGGTTGCGGAGTGGTGCCAACTGGTTGCGGAGTGGTGGGAACTGGTTGCGGAATGGTGCGAACTGGTTGGGAAGTGGTTCGAACTGGTTGCGGAGTGGTGGGAACTGGTTGCAGAGTGGTGCGAACTGGTTGCGGAGTGGTACGAATTCGTTACAAAGTGGTGCGAACTGGATGCAGAGTGGTGCAACTGGTTTCAGAGTTGTGCTAACTGGTTGCGTAGTGATGCGAACTGGTTGCCGAGTGGGGCCAACTTCTTGCAGAGTTGTGCAAACTGGGTGCAGAGTGGTGTGAACTGGTTGTGGATTGGTGCGAACAATTTGCGGAGTAGTGCGAACTGGTTGCGGAGTGCCTCAAACTGGTTCCTAAGTGGTGCGAACTGGTTGCGGAGTGGTGCGAACTCGTTGCGGAATAGTGCGAACTGGGGCGGAGTGGTGCGAACTTGTTGCGGACTGGTGCGAACTGGTTGCGGAGTTGTGGGAACTGGTTGAGGACTGGTGGAAACTCGTATCAGAGTGGTACAAACTGGTCGCGGAGTGGTGCAAACAGGTTGCGGAGTAGTACGAACTGGTTGCGGAGTCGTGCGAACTGGTTGCAGACTGGTGCGAATCGGTCGCGGAGTGGTGCGAACTGGTTGTCGAGTGGTGCGAACTGGCTGCGGGGTGGTGCCAACTGGTTGCTGAGTCGTGCAAACTGGTTGGAGAGTGGTGCAAACTGGTTGCGGAATTGTGGCAACTGGTTGCAGAGTTGTGCAAACTGGTTGCTGAGTGGTGCGAACAGGATGCGTGGTGGTGCGAACTAGTTGTGGATTGGTGCGAACTGGTTGCGGAGTGGTGCGAACTGGTTGCGAAGTGGTGCGAACTGGTTGCGGAGTGGTGCAAACTGGTGGCGGAGATGTGCAAACTGGTTGCAGAGTGGTGCGAACTGGTTGCGGAGTTGTGCAAACTGGTTGAGAAGTGATGCCAACTGGTTTCGGAGTGGTGGGAACTGGTTGCAGAATGGTGCGAACTGGTTGTGCAGTGGTGCGAACTGGTTGTGGAGTGGTGCAAACGGGTTGCAGAGTGGTGAGAACTAGTTTCGGAGTGGTACGAACTCGTTATCGAGTAATGCGAACTGGTTGTGAGTGGTGCGAACTGGTTGCAGAGTGGTGAAACTGGTTGCAGAGTTGTGCGAACTGGTTGCGTAGTGGTGCGAACTGGTTGCGGTGTGGTGCCAACTTGTCGCAGAGTGGTTCAAACTGGTTGCGGAGTGGTGCGAACTGGTTGCGGTGTGGTGGGAACTAGTCGCAGAGTAGTCCGAACTGGTTGCGGAATGCTGGGAACTGGTTGCGGAGTGGTGCGAACTGGTTGCAGAGTGGTGAAACTGGTTGCGGAGTGGTGCGAACTGGTTGCGGTGTGGTGCCAACTTGTCGCAGAGTGGTTCAAACTGGTTGCGGAGTGGTGCGAACTGGTTGCGGTGTGGTGGGAACTAGTCGCAGAGTAGTCCGAACTGGTTGCGGAATGCTGGGAACTGGTTGCGGAGTGGTGCGAACTGGTTGCTAAGTGGTGTGAACTTGTTGCGGAGTGGTGCGAATTGGTTGCGGAGCGGTGCGAACTGGTTGCGGATTGGTGCGAACTTGTGGCAGAGTGGTGCGAACTGGTTGCTGAGTTGTGCGAACTGGCTGCGAAGTGGTGCGAACTGGTTGCAGAGTTGTGCAAACTGGTTGCAGAGTGGTGCAAACTGGTTGCAGAGTGGTGCGGACTGGTTGCGGAGTGGTGCGAACTTGTTGCGGAGTGGTGTGAACTAGTTGCGGAGTGGTGCGAACTCGTTGCGGAGTGGTGCGAACTGGTTGCGGAGTGGTGCAAACTGGTTTCGACGTGGTGCAAACTGGTGAAGGAGTGGTGCGAACTGGTTGCGGAGTTGTGCGAACTGGTTGAGGAGTTGTGCCAACTGGTCGCGGAGTGGTGGCAACTGGTTTCGGAGTTGTGCCAACTGGTGTGCACTGGTGTGAAATTGTTGCGGAGTGGTGCAAACTGGTTGCAGAGTGGTGCAAACTGGTTGCGGAGTGGTACCAACTCGTTACGGAGTGGTGCGAACTGGTTGCGAGCGGTGCGAACTGGTTGCAGAGTGGTGCAACTGGTTGCAGAGGTCAGCGAACTGGTTGCGTAGTGGTCCGAACTGGTTGTGGAGTAGTGGCAACTTGTTGCAGAGTGGTGCAAACTGGTTGCGGAGTGGTGTGAACTGGTTGCGGAGTGGTGCCAACTCGTTGGGGAGTAGTGCGAATTGGTTGCGGTGTGCTGCGAACCGGTTGCAGAGTGCCTCGAACTTGTCGCTAAGTGTTGGGAAATGGTTGCGGAGTGGTGAGAACTGGTTGCGGAGTAGTGCGAACTGGTTTTGGAGTGGTGCGAACTTGTTGCGGACTGGTGCGAACTAGTTTCAGAATTGTGCGAACTGGTTGGGGAGTGGTGCGAACTGGTTGCGGAGTGGTGCGAACTGGTTGCGGAGTGGTGCAAGCTTGTTGCACAGTGGTTCGAACTGGTTGCGGAGTTCTGCGAGCTGGTTGCGGAGTGGTGCGAACTGGTTGCAGAGTGGTGCAAACTGGTTGCCGAGTGGTCCGAACTGGTTGCGGACTGGTGCGAACTGGTTGCAGAGCGGTGCAAACTAGTTGCGGAGTGGTGCGAACTGGTTGCGGAGTGGTGCGAACTGGCTGCGGAGTGGTGCGAATTCGTCGCGGAGTGGTGCGAATTCGTCGCGGAGTGGTGCGAATTCGTCGCGGAGTGGTGCGAATTCGTCGCGGAGTGGTGCGAATTCGTCGCGGAGTGGTGCGAATTCGTCGCGGAGTGGTGCGAATTCGTCGCGGAGTGGTGCGAATTCGTCGCGGAGTGGTGCGAATTCGTCGCGGAGTGGTGCGAATTCGTCGCGGAGTGGTGCGAATTCGTCGCGGAGTGGTGCGAATTCGTCGCGGAGTGGTGCGAATTCGTCGCGGAGTGGTGCGAATTCGTCGCGGAGTGGTGCGAATTCGTCGCGGAGTGGTGCGAATTCGTCGCGGAGTGGTGCGAATTCGTCGCGGAGTGGTGCGAATTCGTCGCGGAGTGGTGCGAATTCGTCGCGGAGTGGTGCGAATTCGTCGCGGAGTGGTGCGAATTCGTCGCGGAGTGGTGCGAATTCGTCGCGGAGTGGTGCGAATTCGTCGCGGAGTGGTGCGAATTCGTCGCGGAGTGGTGCGAATTCGTCGCGGAGTGGTGCGAATTCGTCGCGGAGTGGTGCGAATTCGTCGCGGAGTGGTGCGAATTCGTCGCGGAGTGGTGCGAATTCGTCGCGGAGTGGTGCGAATTCGTCGCGGAGTGGTGCGAATTCGTCGCGGAGTGGTGCGAATTCGTCGCGGAGTGGTGCGAATTCGTCGCGGAGTGGTGCGAATTCGTCGCGGAGTGGTGCGAATTCGTCGCGGAGTGGTGCGAATTCGTCGCGGAGTGGTGCGAATTCGTCGCGGAGTGGTGCGAATTCGTCGCGGAGTGGTGCGAATTCGTCGCGGAGTGGTGCGAATTCGTCGCGGAGTGGTGCGAATTCGTCGCGGAGTGGTGCGAATTCGTCGCGGAGTGGTGCGAATTCGTCGCGGAGTGGTGCGAATTCGTCGCGGAGTGGTGCGAATTCGTCGCGGAGTGGTGCGAATTCGTCGCGGAGTGGTGCGAATTCGTCGCGGAGTGGTGCGAATTCGTCGCGGAGTGGTGCGAATTCGTCGCGGAGTGGTGCGAATTCGTCGCGGAGTGGTGCGAATTCGTCGCGGAGTGGTGCGAATTCGTCGCGGAGTGGTGCGAATTCGTCGCGGAGTGGTGCGAATTCGTCGCGGAGTGGTGCGAACCGGTTGCAGAGTGGTGCATACTGGTTGCGGAGTGGTGCAAACTGGTTGCGGAGTGGTGCGAACTGGTTGCGGAGTGGTGCGAACTGGTTGCGGAGTGGTGTAAAGTAGTTGCGTAATGGTGCGAACTGGTTGCGGAGTTGTGCAAACTGGTTGCGGAGTGGTGCAAACTGGTTTCGAAGTGGTGCAAACTGGTTACCGAGTGGTGCGAACTGGTTGTGGAGTTGTGCAAACTGGTTGAGGAGTTCTGCCAACTGGTCACGTAGTGGTGGCACTGGTTGCGGAGTGGTGCGAACTGGTGTGCAGTGGTGTGAAGTGGTTGCGGAGAGGTGCGAACTGGTTGCAGAGTGGTGCGAACTGGTTGCGGAGTGGTACTAACTCGTTACCGAGTGGTGCGAACGAGATGCGAGAGGTGCGAACTAGTTGCAGAGTGGTGCAACTGGTTGCAGAGTTCAGCGAACTGGTTGCGTAGTGGTCTGAACTGGTTGAGGAGTAGTGCCACCTTGTTGCAGAGTGGTGCAAACATGTTGCAGAGTGGTCTGAACTGGTTGCGGAGTGGTGCAAACTAGTTGGGAAGTAGTGTGAACTGGTTGCGGAGTGCTGCGAACCGGTTGCGGAGTGCCACGAACTGGTTGCTAAGTATTGCCAACCGGTTGCGCAGTGGTGAGAACTGGTTGCGCAGTAGTGCAAACTGGTTTTGGAGTGGTGCAAACTTGTTGCGGACTGGTGCGAACTAGTTGCCGAGTTGTGCGAACTGGTTTGGGAGTGGTGTGAACTGGTTGCAGAGTGGTGCAAACTGGTTGCGGAGTGATGCGAACAGGTTGCAAAGTAGTACGAACTGGTTGCAGAGTGATGCGAACTGGTTGCGGAGTGGTGCGAACTGGTTGCGGAGAGGTGCGAACTGGTTGCAGAGTGGTGCGAACTGGTTGCAGAGTGGTGCGAACTGGTTGCAGGGTGGTGCAAACGGGTTGCGGAGTCTTGCGAACTGGTTGCAGAGTGGTGGGAACTGGTTGCGGAATTGTGGGAACTGGTTGCGGTGTTGTGCGAACTGGTTGCTGAGTGGTGCGAGTAGGTTGCGTGGTGGTGCGAACTGGTTGCGGATTGGTAAGAACTGGTTGCAGAGTGGTGCGAACTGGTTGCGGACTGGTGCGAACTGGTTGCCGAGTGGTGCGAACTGGTTGCAGAGTGGTGCGAACTGGTTGCGGAGTGGTGCGAACTGGTTGCGGAGTGGTGCAAACTGCTTTCGGAGTGGTGCAAAGTGGTTACGGAGTGGTGCCAACTGGTTGCAGAGTCGTGCGAACTGATTTAGGAGTTATGCCAACTAGTTGCGGAGTGGTGCAAACTGGTTGTGGGGTAGTGCGAACTGGTTGCAGAGTGGTGCAACTGGTTGCAGAGTTGTGCGAACTGGTTGCGTAGTGGTGCGAACTGGTTGCCGAGTGGTGCCAACGTGTTGCAGAGTGTACAAACTGGTTGCGGAGTGGTGCGAACTAGTTGCGGAGTGGTGCGAACAACTTGCAGTGTAGTGCGAACTGGTTGCGGTGTGCTGCGAACTGGTTGCAGTTTGGTGCGAACTGTTTGCTAAGTGGTGCGAACTGGTTGCGGAGTGGTGCAAACTGGTTGTGGAGTAGTGCGACCTGGTTGCGGAGTGGTGCGAACGTGTTGCGGACTGGTGCGAACTGGTTGCAGAGTTGTCTGAACTGGTTGCAAAATGGCGCGAACTAGTTGCAGAGTGGTGCAAAATGGGTGCAAAGTAGTGCGAACAGGTTGCGGAGAGGTACGAAATGGTTGCGGAGTGGTGCAAACTGGTTGCAGAGTGGTGCGAACTGGTTGCGGAGTGGTGCGAACTGGTTGGGAGTGTTGTGAACTGGTTGCAGAGTGGTGCAAACTGGTTGCGGAGCGGTGCGAACTGCTTGCGGAGTGGTGCGAACTAGTTGTGGAGTAGAGCGAACTGGTTGCGGAGTGCTGCGAACTGGTTGCGGAGTGGTGCGAACTGGTTGCTGAGTGGTCTGAACTGGTTGCGGAGTGGTGCGAACTGGTTGCGGAGTGGTGCGGACTGGTTGCGGAGTGGTGCGAACTGGTTGCGGAGTGGTGCGGACTGGTTGCGGAGTGGTGCGAACTGGTTGCGGAGTGGTGCGGACTGGTTGCGGAGTGGTGCGAACTGGTTGCGGAGTGGTGCGGACTGGTTGCGGAGTGGTGCGAACTGGTTGCGGAGTGGTGCGGACTGGTTGCGGAGTGGTGCGAACTGGTTGCGGAGTGGTGCGGACTGGTTGCGGAGTGGTGCGAACTGGTTGCGGAGTGGTGCGGACTGGTTGCGGAGTGGTGCGAACTGGTTGCGGAGTGGTGCGGACTGGTTGCGGAGTGGTGCGAACTGGTTGCGGAGTGGTGCGGACTGGTTGCGGAGTGGTGCGAACTGGTTGCGGAGTGGTGCGGACTGGTTGCGGAGTGGTGCGAACTGGTTGCGGAGTGGTGCAAACTGGTTGCGGCGTGGTGCGAACTGGTTGCAGAGTGGTGCAAACTGGTTGCGGAGCGGTGCGAACTGCTTGCGGAGTGGTGCGAACTGGTTGTGGAGTGGTGCGAACTGGTTGCGGAGTGGTACGAACTGGTTGCAGAGTGGTGCAAAGTGGTTGCGGAGTGTTGCGAACTGGTTGCGGAGTGGTTGGAACTGGTTGCGGAGTGGTGCGAACTGGTTGCAGGGTTGTTCGAACTGGTTGCAAAGTGGTGCGAACACGTTGTGGAGTGGTGCAACTGGTTACACACTTGTGCCAACTGGTTGCCGAGTGGTAAAAATTGGTTGCAGAGTAGTGCGAACTGGTTGCAGAGTGGTGCGAACTCTTTGCAGAGTGGTGCGAACTGGTTGCGGAGTGGTGGGAACTGGTTGCAGAGTGGTGCGAACTGGTTTCGGAGTGGTACGAACTGGTTTCAAAATTGTGGGAACTGGTTGCGGAGTTGTGTGAAATAGTTGCTGAGTGGTGCAAACTGGTTGCAGAGTGGTGCAAACCGGTTGCGTAGTGGTGCGAACTGGTTGCGGAGCGGTGCGAACCGGTTGCGGAGTGGTACGAAATGGATGCGGACTGGTGCGAACTGGTTGCTGCGTGGTGCGCACTGGTTGCGGAGTGGTGCAAACCGGTCGCGGATTGGTGCAAACTGGTTGCGGAGTGGTGCAAACTGGTTGCGGCGTGGTGCGAACTGGTTGCAGAGTGGTGCAAACTGGTTGCGGCGTGGTGCGTACTGGTTGCGGAGTGGTGCAAACTGGTTGCGGCGTGGTGCGTACTGCTTGCGGAGTGGTGCAAACTGATTCCGGAGTGGTGCGAACTGGTTGCGGCGTGGTGCGTACTGCTTGCGGAGTGGTGCAAACTGATTCCGGAGTGGTGCGAACTGGTTGCGGCGTGGTGCGTACTGCTTGCGGAGTGGTGCAAACTGATTCCGGAGTGGTGCGAACTGGTTGCGGCGTGGTGCGTACTGCTTGCGGAGTGGTGCAAACTGATTCCGGAGTGGTGCGAACTGGTTGCGGAGTGGTGCGAACTAGTTACGGAGTGGTGCAAACATATTGCGGAATGGTGCGATATGGTTGCAGAGTGGTGCAAACTGGTTGGGGAGTGGTGCGATCTGGTTGCGGATTGGTGCGAACTGGTCGCAAAATTTTGGTTGCGGAGTTGTGCAAGCTGGTTGCGGAGGAGTGCGAACTGGTTGCATAGTGGTGCGAACCGGTTGCGGAGTGGTGCGAACTGGTTGTGGGGTGCTGTGAACCGCCTGCGAAGTGGTGCAAACTTGTCGCGGAGTGCTGCGAACCGCTTGCGGAGTGGTGCGAACTGGTCGCGGAGTGGTGCGAACTGGTTACGGAGTGGTGCGAACAGGTTGGGGAGGGGTGCGAACTGGTTGCGGAGTGGTGCAAAGTGATTGCAGAGTGGTGCAAACTGGTTGCCGAGTTGTGCAAACTGGTTGCGGAGTGGTGCCAACTTGTTGCAGAGTGGTGCCAACTGGTTGCGGAGTGGTGTGAACTAGTTGCGGAGTGCTTCAAACTGGTTGCGGAGTAGTGGGAACTGGTTCTGAGTGGTGCCAACTGGTTGCCGAGTGGTATGAACTGGTTGCGGAGTAGTGCGAACTGGTTGCGGAGTGGTGCAAACTTCTTGCGGAGTGGTGTGAACTGGATGCGGAGTTGTGCGAACTGGTTGTAGAGTGGTGCGAACTGGTTGCAGAGTGGTGCGAACTGGTTGCGGAGTGGTGCGAACTGGTTGCAGAGTCGTGCGAACTGGTTGCAGAGTGGTGCGAACTGGTTGCGGAGGGGTGCAAACTAGTTGTAGAGTGCTGCGAACCGCTTGCACAGTGGAGCAAACTGGTCGCGGAGTGGTGCGAACTGGTTGCGGAGTGGTCTGAACTGGTTGCGGAGTCGTGCGAACTGGTTGCGGAGTAGTGCGAACTGGTTGCGGAGTGGTGCGAACAGGTTGCGGAGTGGTGCGAACTGGTTGCAGAGTCGTGCGAACTGGTTGCAGAGTGGTGCGAACTGGTTGCGGAGGGGTGCAAACTAGTTGTAGAGTGCTGCGAACCGCTTGCACAGTGGAGCAAACTGGTCGCGGAGTGGTGCGAACTGGTTGCGGAGTGGTCTGAACTGGTTGCGGAGTCGTGCGAACTGGTTGCGGAGTAGTGCGAACTGGTTGCGGAGTGGTGCGAACAGGTTGCGGAGTGGTGCGAACTGGTTGCAGAGTCGTGCGAACTGGTTGCAGAGTGGTGCGAACTGGTTGCGGAGGGGTGCAAACTAGTTGTAGAGTGCTGCGAACCGCTTGCACAGTGGAGCAAACTGGTCGCGGAGTGGTGCGAACTGGTTGCGGAGTGGTCTGAACTGGTTGCGGAGTCGTGCGAACTGGTTGCGGAGTAGTGCGAACTGGTTGCGGAGTGGTGCGAACAGGTTGCGGAGTGGTGCGAACTGGTTGCAGAGTCGTGCGAACTGGTTGCAGAGTGGTGCGAACTGGTTGCGGAGGGGTGCAAACTAGTTGTAGAGTGCTGCGAACCGCTTGCACAGTGGAGCAAACTGGTCGCGGAGTGGTGCGAACTGGTTGCGGAGTGGTCTGAACTGGTTGCGGAGTCGTGCGAACTGGTTGCGGAGTAGTGCGAACTGGTTGCGGAGTGGTGCGAACTGGCTGCAGAGTGGTGCGAACTGGTTACGGAGTGGTGCGAAGTGGTTGCGGAGTGGTGCGAACTGGTTGCAGAGTCGTTCGAACTGGTTGCAGAGTGGTGCGAACTCATTGCGGAGTCGTGCGACTGGTTGCAGAGTTGTGCCAACTGGTTGCGGAGTGGTGCCGATTGGTTGGTGAGTTGTCGAACTGGTTGCGGAGTGGTGCGAACTCGTTGCAGAGTGGTGCGAACTGGTTGCGGACTGGTGGGAACTGGTTGTGCAGTGGTGAGAACTGGTTTCGGAGTGTTGCCAACTGGTTTCGGAATTGTGGGAACTGGTTGCAAGTTGTTCGAGCTAGTTGCGGAGTGGTGCGAACTGGTTGCAGAGTGGTGCGAACTGGTTGCGGAGTGGTGCAAACTAGTTGTAGAGTGCTGCGAACCGCTTGCACAGTGGAGCAAACTGGTCGCGGAGTGGTGCGAACTGGTTACGGAGTGGTGCGAACAGGTAGGGGAGGGGTGCGAACTGGTTGCTGAGTGGAGCAAACTTGTTGCGGAGTGGTGCGAACAGGGTGCCGAGTGGTGCAAACGGGTTGCAGAGTGGTGCCAACTTGTTGCAGAGTGGTGTGAAATGGTTGCGGAGTGGTGCGAACTGGTTCCGGAGTGGTGCAGACTAGTTGCGGAGTAGTGTGATCTCGTTGCGGAGTGCTGCAAACTGGTTGCGGAGTAGTGCGAACTGGTTGCTAAGTGGTGCCAACTGGTTGCGGAGTGGTGCGAACGGGTTGCGGAGTAGTGCGAACTGGTTGCGGAGTGGTGCGAACTTCTTGCGGAGTGGTACGAACTGGTTGCGGAGTCGTGCGAACTGGCTGCGGAGTTGTGCGCACTGGTTGCAGAGTGGTGCGACAGGTTGCGGAGTGGTGCGAACTGGTTTCCAAGTGGTGCGAACTGGTTGCAGAGTAGTGCGAACTGGTTGCAGACTGGTGCGAACTGGTTGCGGAGTGGTGCGAACTAGTTGCGGAGTGGTGCGAACTGGTTGCGGAGCGGTGCGAACTGGTTGCGGAGTGGTGCATACTAGTTGCGGAGTGGTGCGAACTGGTTGTGGAGTGATGCGAACTGGTTGCGGAGTGGTGGGAACTGGTTGCGGAGTGGTGCGAACTTCTTGCGGAGTGGTACGAACTGGTTGCGGAGTCGTGCGAACTGGTTGCGGAGTGGTGCATACTAGTTGCGGAGTGGTGCGAACTGGTTGCAGAGAGGTGCATCCTGGTTGCGGAGTGGTGCGAACTGGTTGCGGAGTGGTGGAAATCGGTTGCAGAGTGGTGCGAACTGTTTGCGGAGTGGTGCGAACCGGTTGCGGAGTGGTTTGAACTAGTTGCAGAGTGGTGTGAACCAGTTGCAGAGTGGTATCAACCGCTTGCGGAGTGCTGCGAAGGGCTTGTGGAGTGATGCGAACTGGTTGCGGAGTGGTGCAAACTGGTTGCGGAGTGGTGCGAACAGGTTGCAAAGTGATGCAAACTGGTTGCAGAGTGGTGCGAACTGGTCGCGGAGTGGTGCGAACTGGTTACGAAGTGGTGCGAACAGGTTTGGGAGTGGTGCGAACCGGTTGCCGAGTGGTGGAGACTGGTTGCGGAGTGGTGCGAACTGGTTGCAGAGTGGTGTGAACTGGTTGCGGAGTGGTGCGAACTGCTTGCGGAGTGGTGCGAACTGGTTGCGGAGTGGTGCGAACTGGTTACAGAGTGGTGCGAACTGGTTGTAGAGTGGTGCGAACTGGTTGCCGAGTGGTGCGAACTGGTTGCGGAGTGGTGCGAACTGGTTACAGAGTGGTGCGAACTGGTTGTAGAGTGGTGCGAACTGGTTGCCGAGTGGTGCGAACTGGTTGCGGAGTGGTGCGAACTGGTTACAGAGTGGTGCGAACTGGTTGTAGAGTGGTGCGAACTGGTTGCCGAGTGGTGCGAACTGGTTGCGGAGTGGTGCGAACTGGTTACAGAGTGGTGCGAACTGGTTGTAGAGTGGTGCGAACTGGTTGCCGAGTGGTGCGAACTGGTTGCGGAGTGGTGCGAACTGGTTACAGAGTGGTGCGAACTGGTTGTAGAGTGGTGCGAACTGGTTGCCGAGTGGTGCGAACTGGTTGCGGAGTGGTGCGAACTGGTTACAGAGTGGTGCGAACTGGTTGTAGAGTGGTGCGAACTGGTTGCCGAGTGGTGCGAACTGGTTGCGGAGTGGTGCGAACTGGTTACAGAGTGGTGCGAACTGGTTGTAGAGTGGTGCGAACTGGTTGCCGAGTGGTGCGAACTGGTTGCGGAGTGGTGCGAACTGGTTACAGAGTGGTGCGAACTGGTTGTAGAGTGGTGCGAACTGGTTGCCGAGTGGTGCGAACTGGTTGCGGAGTGGTGCGAACTGGTTACAGAGTGGTGCGAACTGGTTGTAGAGTGGTGCGAACTGGTTGCCGAGTGGTGCGAACTGGTTGCGGAGTGGTGCGAACTGGTTACAGAGTGGTGCGAACTGGTTGTAGAGTGGTGCGAACTGGTTGCCGAGTGGTGCGAACTGGTTGCGGAGTGGTGCGAACTGGTTACAGAGTGGTGCGAACTGGTTGTAGAGTGGTGCGAACTGGTTGCCGAGTGGTGCGAACTGGTTGCGGAGTGGTGCGAACTGGTTACAGAGTGGTGCGAACTGGTTGTAGAGTGGTGCGAACTGGTTGCCGAGTGGTGCGAACTGGTTGCGGAGTGGTGCGAACTGGTTACAGAGTGGTGCGAACTGGTTGTAGAGTGGTGCGAACTGGTTGCCGAGTGGTGCGAACTGGTTGCGGAGTGGTGCAAACTGGTTGCGGAGTGGTGCGAACTGGTTGCGGAGTGGTGCGAACTGGTTACAGAGTGGTGCGAACTGGTTGTAGAGTGGTGCGAACTGGTTGCCGAGTGGTGCGAAATGGTTGCGGAGTGGTGCAAATGGGTTGCGGCGTGGTACAAACTGGTTGCAGAATTATGGGAACTGGATGCGGACTTGTGCAAACTGATAAGGAGTGGTGCGAACTGGTTGCGGAGTGGTGCGAACTGGTTGCTGAGTGGTGGGAACTGGTTTGGGAGTGATGCGGACTGGTTTCGGAGTGGTGCAAACTGGTTGCCGAGTGGTGCGAACTGGTTTGGGAGTGGTGCGAACTGGTTACGGAGTGGTGCAAACTGGTTGCAGAGTGGTGCGAGCTGGTTGTGGAGTGTTGCAAACTAGTTGCGTAGGTTTGCAAACTGGTTGCGGAGTCGTGCGAACGGGTTGCGTAGCGGTGCAAACCGGTTGCAGAGTGGTGCGAACCGGTTGTGGAGTGGTGCGAACTGGTTGCAGAGTGGTGTGAACCAGTTGCGGAGTGGTATGAACTGGTTGTGGAGTGGTGCGAACGAGTTGCGGAGTGGTGCAAACTGGTTGCGGAGTGGTGCAAACTTGTTGCAAAGTGGTGCGAACTGGTTGCGGAGTGGTGCAAACTGGTTGCGGAGTGGTGCGAACTGGTTGCGGAGTGGTGCGAACTGGTTACAGAGTGGTGCGAACTGGTTGTAGAGTGGTGCGAACTGGTTGCGGAGTGGTGCGAACTGGTTGCCGAGTGGTGCGAACCGGTTGCGGAGTGGTGCGAACTGGTTGCGGAGCGGTGCAAACCGGTTGCAGAGTGGTGCGAACCGGTGGCGGAGTGGTGCGAACTGGTTGCCGAGTGGTGCGAACCGGTTGCGGAGTGGTGCGAACTGGTTGCGGAGCGGTGCAAACCGGTTGCAGAGTGGTGCGAACCGGTGGCGGAGTGGTGCGAACTGGTTGCCGAGTGGTGCGAACCGGTTGCGGAGTGGTGCGAACTGGTTGCGGAGCGGTGCAAACCGGTTGCAGAGTGGTGCGAACCGGTGGCGGAGTGGTGCGAACTGGTTGCCGAGTGGTGCGAACCGGTTGCGGAGTGGTGCGAACTGGTTGCGGAGCGGTGCAAACCGGTTGCAGAGTGGTGCGAACCGGTGGCGGAGTGGTGCGAACTGGTTGCCGAGTGGTGCGAACCGGTTGCGGAGTGGTGCGAACTGGTTGCGGAGCGGTGCAAACCGGTTGCAGAGTGGTGCGAACCGGTGGCGGAGTGGTGCGAACTGGTTGCCGAGTGGTGCGAACCGGTTGCGGAGTGGTGCGAACTGGTTGCGGAGCGGTGCAAACCGGTTGCAGAGTGGTGCGAACCGGTGGCGGAGTGGTGCGAACTGGTTGCCGAGTGGTGCGAACCGGTTGCGGAGTGGTGCGAACTGGTTGCGGAGCGGTGCAAACCGGTTGCAGAGTGGTGCGAACCGGTGGCGGAGTGGTGCGAACTGGTTGCCGAGTGGTGCGAACCGGTTGCGGAGTGGTGCGAACTGGTTGCGGAGCGGTGCAAACCGGTTGCAGAGTGGTGCGAACCGGTGGCGGAGTGGTGCGAACTGGTTGCCGAGTGGTGCGAACCGGTTGCGGAGTGGTGCGAACTGGTTGCGGAGCGGTGCAAACCGGTTGCAGAGTGGTGCGAACCGGTGGCGGAGTGGTGCGAACTGGTTGCCGAGTGGTGCGAACCGGTTGCGGAGTGGTGCGAACTGGTTGCGGAGCGGTGCAAACCGGTTGCAGAGTGGTGCGAACCGGTGGCGGAGTGGTGCGAACTGGTTGCCGAGTGGTGCGAACCGGTTGCGGAGTGGTGCGAACTAGTTGCAGAGTGGTGTGAACTGGTTGCGGAGTGGTGCGAACTGGTCGCGGAGTGGTGCAAACTGGTTGCAGAGTGGTGCGAACTGGGTGCGTAGTGGTGCGAACTGGTTGCGGAGTGGTGCTAACTGGTTGCGGAGTGGTGCGAACTGGTTGCAGAATGGTGCGAACAGGTTGCGGAGTGGTGCAAACTGGTTGCGGATTTGTGCGAACTGGTTGCGGTGTTGTGCGAACTATATGCGGAGTGGTGCGAACTCGATGCGGAATGGTCCGAACTGATTGCGGAGTGGTGCAAAGTGGTTGCGGTGTGGTGCGACTGGTCAGGAATGGTGCGAACTGGTTACGGAGTGGTCCAAACTGGATGTGAAGTGGTGCGAACTGGTTGCGTAGTCGTCCGAACTGGCTGCAGAGTGGTGCGAACTGGTTGCGGAGTAATGCGAACTTCTTGCGGAGTGGTGCAAACTGGTTGTGGAGTGGTGCGAATTGGTTGCAGATTGGTGCGAACTGGTTGCGATGTGGTGCCAACTGGTTGTGGAGTGGTGCAAACTGGTTGCGGAGTGCTGCGAACTAGTTACGGAGTGAAGCAAGCTGGTTGCGGAATGGTGCATACTATTTGCGGAATGGTGCGAACTGGTTGCAGAGTGGTGCCAACTGTTTGCAGATTGGTGCGAACTGGTTGTGGAATTGTGCGAACTGGTTGCGGAGTTGTGCGAACGAGTTGGGGAGTGGTGCGAACTGCTTTGTGAGTGGTGCAAACCGGTTGTGGAGTGGTGCGAACTGGTTCCGGGGTGCTGCGAACAGCTTGCAGAGTGGTGCGAACAGGTCGCGGAGAGGTTTCAAACTGGTTGCGGAGTGTTGCAAACAGGTTGCAGAGTGGTGCAAACTGGTTGCGATGTGGTGCAGACTGGTTGCAGAGTGGTGCAAACTGGTTGCGGAGTGGTGCAAACAGGTTGCGGAGTGGTGCGAACTAATTGCGGAGTGGTTCAAAATGCTTGCAGAGTGGTGGGAACTGGTTGCCCAGTGGCGCGAACTGGTTGCAGAGTGGTGCGAACTGGTTGCGGAGTGGTGCGAACTGGTTGCGGAGTGACGTGAACTGGTTGCGGAGTGGTGCGCACTGGTTGCGGGGGGGTGCAAATGGGTTGCGGAGTGGTGGGAACTGGTTGCGGAGTGGTGCGAACTGGTTCTAGAATTGTGGGATCTGGTTGCGGAGTGGTGCGAACTTGTTGCGGAGTGGTGGGAACTAGTTGTGGAATAGTGCGAACTGGTTGCAGAGGTGTGCAATTGGTGGCAGTGAGGTGCGAACTCGTTGCGGAGTGGTGCAAACTGGTTAGGGACTGGTGTGAACTGGTTGCAGAGTGGTGCGAACTGGTTGCAGAGTGGTCCGAACTGGCTGCGGATTGGTGCAAACTGGTTGTGGAGTGGTGCGAACTGGCTGCGGAGTTGTGCGAACTGGTTGCGGAGTGGTGCAAGCTGGTTGCGGAGTGGTGCAAACTGGATGCGGAGTGGTGCGAACTGGTTGCGGAATTGTGGGAACTGGTTGCGGAGGTGTGCGAACTGGTTGCAGAGTGGTGCAAACTGGAATCCGAGTGGTGCAAACTGGAATCCGAGTGGTGCAAACTGGAATCCGAGTGGTGCAAACTGGAATCCGAGTGGTGCAAACTGGAATCCGAGTGGTGCAAACTGGAATCCGAGTGGTGCAAACTGGAATCCGAGTGGTGCAAACTGGAATCCGAGTGGTGCAAACTGGAATCCGAGTGGTGCAAACTGGAATCCGAGTGGTGCAAACTGGAATCCGAGTGGTGCAAACTGGAATCCGAGTGGTGCAAACTGGAATCCGAGTGGTGCAAACTGGAATCCGAGTGGTGCAAACTGGAATCCGAGTGGTGCAAACTGGAATCCGAGTGGTGCAAACTGGAATCCGAGTGGTGCAAACTGGAATCCGAGTGGTGCAAACTGGAATCCGAGTGGTGCAAACTGGAATCCGAGTGGTGCAAACTGGAATCCGAGTGGTGCAAACTGGAATCCGAGTGGTGCAAACTGGAATCCGAGTGGTGCAAACTGGAATCCGAGTGGTGCAAACTGGAATCCGAGTGGTGCAAACTGGAATCCGAGTGGTGCAAACTGGTTGCGGAGTGGTGCGAACTGGTTGCGGAGTGGTGCGAACTGGTTGCAGAGTGGTGCAAAGTGGTTACGTAGTGGTGCTAACTGGTTGCGGAGTGGTGCAAACTGGTTGCGGAGTGGTGGGAACTGGTTGTGGAGTGGTGCGAAGTGGTTGCGGAGTGGTGCGAACTGGTTGCAGAGTTGCTGGCACTGGTTACGGAGTGGTGCGAACTCATTGCGGAGTGGTGCAACTGGTTGCAGAGTTGTGCCAACTGGTTGCGGAGTGGTGCGAATTCGTTGCAGAGTTGTGCGAACTTGTTGCGGAGTAGTGTGAACTCATTGCAGAGTGGTGCGTACTCATTGCAGAGTGGTAAGAACTGGTTTCGGAGTGGTGCGAACTGGTTTCAGAATTGTGGGAACTGGTTGCGGAGTTGTGCGAACTAGTTGCTGAGTGGTGCAAACTGGTTGCGGGGTGGTGCAAACTGGTTGCGGAGTGGTGCGAAATGGTTACGTAGTGGTGTGAACTGGTTGCAGAGTGGTGCGAACCGGTTGTGGAGTGGTGCAAACTAGTCGCGCAGTGCTGCTAACCGCTTGCGGAGTGGTGCAAACGGGTTGCGCAGTGGTGCGAACTGGTTACGGAGTGGTGCGAACAGGTTGGGGAGGGGTGCGAACTGGTTGCCGAGTGGTGCAAACTGGTTGCGGAGTGGTGCGAACTGGTTGCCGAATGGTGCAAACTGGTTGCACAGTGGTGCCAACATGTTGCAGAGTGGTGCGAACGGGTTGCAGAGTAGTGCAAACTGGTTGCTGAGGGGTGCCAACTGGTTTCGGAGTGGTGCGAACTGGTTGCGGAGTAGTGCGAACTGGTTGCTGAGTGGTGCCGACTGGTTTCGGAGTGGTGCGAACTGGTTGCGGAGTAGTGCGAGCTGGTTGCGGAGTGGTGCGAACTTCTTGCGGAGTGGTGCAAACTGGTTACTGAGTTGTGTGAACTGGTTGCGGAGTGGTGCCAACTGGTTTCGGAGTGGTGCGAACTGGTTGCGGAGTAGTGCGAGCTGGTTGCGGAGTGGTGCGAACTTCTTGCGGAGTGGTGCAAACTGGTTACTGAGTTGTGTGAACTGGTTGCGGAGTGGTGCAAACTGGTTGCATAGTGGTGGAAACTGGTTGCGGAGTGGTGCCAACTGGTTGTGGACTAGTACGAACTGGTTGCAGAGTGGTGCCAACTGGTTGCAGACTGGTGCGAACTGGTTGCAGAGTGGTGCGAACTGGTTGCGGAGTGGTGCGAACGGGTTGCAGGGTGGTGCAAACGGATTGCGGGATGGTGCGAACTGGTTGCGGAGTGGTGCGAACTGGTTGCGGAATTGTGGGAACTGGTTGTGGAGTTGTGCAAACTGGTTGCTGAGTGGTGGGAACTGGTTGCGGAGTGGTGCAAACTGGTTGCAAAGTGGTGCATCCTGGTTGCGGAGCGGTGCAAACTGGTTGCGGAGTGGTGCGAACTGGTTGCGGAGTGGTGCAAACTGGTTGCGGAGTGGTGCAAACTGGTTGCAGAGTGGTGCGAACTGGTTGTGGAGTGGTGCGAACTTGTTGCGGAGTGGAGCGAACTGGATGCGGAGTGGTGCGAACTGGTTACGGAGTGGTGCCAACTGGTTGCCGAGTGGTGCGAACTGGTTCCGGAGTGGTGCGAACTGGTTGCGGAGTGGTACAAACTGGTTGCGGAGTGGTGCGAACGTCTTGCAGAGTGGTGCGAACTGGTTGCGGAGTGGTGCAAACCGGTTTTGGAGTGGTGCAAACTGGTTGCAGAGTGATGCGAACTGGTTGCGGAGTGGTGCGAACTGATTGCGGAGTGGTGCGAACTCGTTGCGGAGTGGTGCGACCTGGTTGCGGAGTGGTGCGAACGGGATGCGGAGTGGTGCGAACTGGTTGCGGAGTAGTGCGAGCTGGTTGCGGAGTGGTGCGAACTGGATGCGGAGTGGTGCAAACTGGTTGCAGAGTGGTGCGAACTGGTTGTGGAGTGGTGCGAACTTGTTGCGGAGTGGAGCGAACTGGATGCGGAGTGGTGCGAACTGGTTACGGAGTGGTGCCAACTGGTTGCCGAGTGGTGCGAACTGGTTCCGGAGTGGTGCGAACTGGTTGCGGAGTGGTACAAACTGGTTGCGGAGTGGTGCGAACGTCTTGCAGAGTGGTGCGAACTGGTTGCGGAGTGGTGCAAACAGGTTGCGGAGTGGTGCGAACTGGTTGCGGAGTGGTGCGAACTGATTGCGGAGTGGTGCGAGCTGGTTTTGGAGTGGTGCAAACTGGTTGCGGAGTGGTAGAAACTGGTTACGGAGTGGTGTGAACTGGTTGCGGAGTTGTGCGAACTGGTTGAGGAGTGATGCCAACTGGTAGCGGAGTGGTGCCAACTGGTTGTGGAGTGATGCGAACTGGTTGCGCAGTGATGCAAACTGGCTGCGGTGTGGTGCGAACTGGTTGCAGAGTAGTGTGAACTGGTTGGGAGCGATGTGAATTGGTTGTGGAGTGGTGCAACTGGTACAGAGTTGTGCGAACTGGTTGCAATTGGTGCGAACTGGTTGCGGAGTGGTGCAAACTTGTTGCAGAGTGGTGCGAACTGGTTGCGGATTGGTGAGGAGTATTTGCGGAGTCGTGCGAACTCGTTGCGGAGTGCTGCGAACTGGTTGTGGAGTAGTGCGAACTGGTTGCTGTGTGTTGCCATCTGGTTGCGGAGTGGTGCGAACTGGTTGTGGAGTGGTGCAAACTGGTTGTGGATTGATGCAAACTTCTAGCGGAGTGTTGCGAACTGGTTGCGGAGTGGTGCTTACTGGTTGCAGCGTGGTGAAAACTGGTTGCGGAGTGGTGCGAACTCGTTACAGAGTGGTGGGAACTGGTTGCGAGCGGTGCAAACTGGTTGTGGAGTGGTGCGACTGGTTGCAGAGTTGTGCAAACTGGTTGCGTAGTGGTGCTATCTGCTTGCGGAATGGTGCCAACGTGTTGCAAAGTGGTGCGAACTGGTTGCGGAGTGGTGTGAACTGGTTGCGGAATGGTGCGAACTGGTTGCAGAGTGGTGCAAATAAGTTGCAGAGTGGTGCGAACAGGTGGGAGTGGTGCGAACTGGTTGCGGAGTGGTGGGAACTGGTTGCCGAGTGGTACGAACTGATTGCGGAGTGGTGCGACTTGGTTGGAGATTGGTGTGAACAGGTTGCGAAGTGGTGCAAACTGGATGTGGAGTGGTGCGAACTAGTTGCGAAGTGGTGCGAACTGGTCACAGAGTGGTGCGAACTGGTTGCAGAGTGGTGTGAACTGGTTGCGGAATGGTGCGAACTGGTTGCGGAGTGGTGCGAACTGGTTGCGGATTGGTACGAACTGGTTGCGGAGTGGTGCGAACTGGTTGCGGATTGGTACGAACTGGTTGCGGAGTGGTGCGAACTGGTTGCGGATTGGTACGAACTGGTTGCGGAGTGGTGCGAACTGGTTGCGGATTGGTACGAACTGGTTGCGGAGTGGTGCGAACTGGTTGCGGATTGGTACGAACTGGTTGCGGAGTGGTGCGAACTGGTTGCGGATTGGTACGAACTGGTTGCGGAGTGGTGCGAACTGGTTGCGGATTGGTACGAACTGGTTGCGGAGTGGTGCGAACTGGTTGCGGATTGGTACGAACTGGTTGCGGAGTGGTGCGAACTGGTTGCGGATTGGTACGAACTGGTTGCGGAGTGGTGCGAACTGGTTGCGGATTGGTACGAACTGGTTGCGGAGTGGTGCGAACTGGTTGCGGATTGGTACGAACTGGTTGCGGAGTGGTGCGAACTGGTTGCGGATTGGTACGAACTGGTTGCGGAGTGGTGCGAACTGGTTGCCGAGTGGTGCGAACTGGTTGCAGAGTCATGGGAACTGGTTTCGGAGTGGTGCAAACTGGTTGCGGAGTGGTGGGAACAGGTTTTGGAGTGGTGCGAACTGGTTACGGAGTGGTGCAAACTGGTTGCCGAGTGGTGCGAACTGGTTGTGTTGTGGTGCAAACTAGTTGCGGAGATGTGCAAACTGGTTGCGGAGTGGTGCGAACCGGTTGCGTAGCGGTGCGAACGGTTGCACAGTGGTGGGAACCGGTTGTGGAGTGGTGCAAAATGGTTGCAGAGTGTTGCGAACCTGTTGCGGAGTGGTATGAACTGGTTGTGGAGTGGTGCGAACCGGTTGCGGAGTGGTGCGAACTGGTTGCAGAATGAAGCAAACTGGTTTCAAAGTGGTGAGAACTGGTTGCGGAGTGGTGCGAACTGGTTGCGGAGTGGTGCGAACTGGTTGCAGAGTGGTGGGAACTGGTTGCAGAGTGGTGCGAACTGGTTGCGGAGTGGTGCGAACTGGTTGCGGCGTGGTGCGAACTGGTTGCGGAGTGGTGCGAACTGGTTACGGAGTGGTGCAAACTGGTTGCCGAGTGGTGCGAACTGGTTGCGGAGTGGTGCGAACTGGTTGCGGAGTGGTGCGAACTGGTTGCGGAGTGGTGCGAACTGGTTGCGGAGTGGTGCGAACTGGTTGCAGAGTGGTGCAAACTGGTTGCGGTGTGATGCAAACTGGTTGCGGAGTGGTGCAAACTGGTTGGGGAGTGGTGCAAACTGGTAGCGGAGTGGTGCGAACTGGTTGCAGAGTGGTGCAAACTGGTTGCGGTGTGATGCGAAGTGGTTGCGGAGTGGTACGAACTGGTAGTGGGTTGGTGCGAACTGGTTGCAGATTGGTGCGAACTGGTTGCGGTGTGGTGCGAACTGGTTGTGGAGTGGTGCGAACTGGTTGCGGAGTGCTGCGAACTAGTTACGGAGTGGTGCGAACTGGTTGCGGAATGGTGCAAACTGGTTGCGGAGTGGTGCAAACTGGTTGCGGAGTGGTGCAAACTGTTTGCAGATTGGTGCGAACTGGTTGTGGAATTGTGGGAACTGGTTGCGGAGCTGTGCGAACTGGTTGCGGAGTGGTGCGAACTGGTTGTTCAGTGGTGCGAACCGTTTGAGGAGTGGTGCGAACTGGTTGCGGAGTACTGCGAACAGCTTGCAGAGTGATGCGAACGGGTTGCTGAGTGGTGCAAACTGGTTGCGGAGTGGTGCAGACAGGTTGCGGAGTGGTGCGGACTGGTTGCGCAGTGGTGCAAAATGGTTGCAGAGTGGTGCAAACTGGTTGCGGAGTGGTGCGAACTGGTTGCAGAGTGGTGTGAACTACTTGCGGAGTGGTGCAAACCACTTGCGGAGTGGTGGGAACTGGTTGCCGAGTGGTGCGAACAGGTTGCAGAGTGGTACAAACTGATTGCGGAGTGGTGCGAACTGGTTGCAGAGTGGTGCAAACTGGTTGTGGAGTGGTGTGCACTGGTTGCAGATTGGTGCGAATGGGTTGCGGAGTGGTGCGAACTGGTTGCGGAGTGGTGCAAACTGGTTCTGGAATTGTGGGAACTGGTTGCGGAGTGGTGCGAACTTGTTGCGGAGTGGTGCGATCTAGTTGTGGAGCTGTGTGAACTGGTTGCGGAGTGGTGCAATTGGTTGCAGATTGGTGCAAAGTCGTTGCGGAGTGGTGCGAACTGGTTAGGGAGTGGTGCGAACTGGTTGCGGAGTGGTGGGAACTGGTTGCAGAGTGGTTCGAACTCGCTGTGGAGTGGTGCGTACTGGTTTCGGAGTGGTGCAAACTGGCTGCAGAATTGTGCGACCTGGTTGCGGAGTGCTGCGTACGGCTTGCGGAGTGGAGCGAACTGGTTGCGGAGTGGTGCGAAATGGTTGGGGAGAGTTGCAAACAGGTTGTGGAGCGGTGCGAACTGGTTGTGGAGTGGTGCAAACTGGTTGCGGACTGGTGCACAATGGTTGCGGAGTGGTGCAAACTGGTTGCGGAGTGGTCAGAACTGGTTGCGGAGTGGTACGAACTGGTCGCAGAGTGGTGCAAACAGGTTGCGGAGTGGTGCAACTGGTTGCAGAGTGGTTCAAACTGGTTTCAGAGTGGTGTCAACTTGTTGCGGAGTGATGCGAACTGGTTTCAGAATGGTGCGAACAGGTTGCGGAATGGTACGAACTGGTTGCGGAGTGCTGTGAACTGGTTGCAGAGTGGTGCGATCTGGTTGTGGAGTGGTGCAAACTGGCTACGGAGTGGTGCGAACTGAGTGTGGAGTGGTGCGAAGTGGTGTGGAGAAGTGCAAACTGGTTGCGGGGTTGTGAAAACTGGTTACTGAGTGGTGAGAACTGGTTGCAGAGTGGTGCGAACAGGTTGCGGAGTGGTGCGAACAGGTTGCGGAGTGGTGCGAACTGGCTGAGGAGTGGTGCAAACTGGTCGGGGAGTGGTGCGAACTGGTTGCGGAGTGGTGCAAACTGGTTGCGGAGTGGTGCGAACTGGTTGCGGAGTGGTTTAATCTGGTTGCAGACTGGTGCGAACTGGTTGCGGAGTGGTGCCAACTGGTTGCGGAGTGTTGCGAACTGGTGACGGAATGGTGCGAACTGGTTCCGGAGCGGTGCAAACTGGTTGAGGAGTCGTGCAAATTGGTTGCGGAGTGGTGCAAACTGGTTGCGGAGTTTTGGGAAATGGTTGCAGAGTAGTGCGAACTGGTTGCTGAGTGGTGCGATCTGGTTGCGGAGTGGTGCGAACTGGCTGCGGAGTGTTGTGAACTGGTGACGGAATGGTGCGAACTGGTTGCGGAGTGGTGCGAACTGGTTGCGGATTGGTGCAAACTGGTTGCAGAGTGGTGCAAACTGGTTGCGGAGTTGTGCGAAATGGTACAGAGTGGTGCGACTGGTTGCTGAGTGGTGCGAACTGGTTGCGGAAATGTGCAAACTCGTTGCGGAGTGGTGCGAACTGGTTGCAGAGTGGTGCGAACTGGTTGCGGAGTGGTGGGAACTGGTTGCAGAGTGGTGCGAACTGGTTGCGGAGTGGTGGGAACTGGTTGCAGAGTGGTGCGAACTGGTTGCGGAGTGGTGGGAACTGGTTGCAGAGTGGTGCGAACTGGTTGCGGAGTGGTGGGAACTGGTTGCAGAGTGGTGCGAACTGGTTGCGGAGTGGTGGGAACTGGTTGCAGAGTGGTGCGAACTGGTTGCGGAGTGGTGGGAACTGGTTGCAGAGTGGTGCGAACTGGTTGCGGAGTGGTGGGAACTGGTTGCAGAGTGGTGCGAACTGGTTGCGGAGTGGTGCGAACTGGTTGCGGAGTGGTGCGAACTGGTTGCGGAGTGGTGCGAACTGGTTGCGAAGTGGTGCGAACTGGTTGCAGAGTGGTGCGAACTGGTTGCGGGGTGGTGCGAACAGGTTGCGGAGTGTTGTGAACTGGTGATGGACTAGTGCGAACAGGATGCGGAGTGGTGAAACTGGTTGCGGATTGGTGCAAACTGGTTGCGGAGTGATGCAAACTAGTTCGGAGTTGTGGGAAATGGTTGCAGAGTGGTGCGAACTGGTTGTTGAGTGGTACGAACTGGTTGCGCAGTGGTGCAAACTGGTTGCGGAGTGGTGCGAACTGGTTGCGGAGTGGTGCGAACCGTTTGCGGAGTGGTGCAAACTGGTTACAGAGTGGTGCAAACCGGTTGCAGAGTGGTGCCAACTGGTTGCGGAATGGTGCGAACCAGTTGCGGAGTGGTGTGAACCGGGTGCAGAGTGGTGTGAACCGCTTGCAGAATGGTGTGAACCGCTTGCGGAGTTCTGCGATCCGCTTGCAGAGTTGTGCGAACTAGTTGCGGAGTGCTGCGAACAGGATGCAGAGTGGTGCAAACAGGTTACGGAGTGGTGCGAACTGGTTGCGGAGCTGTGCGAACTGGTTGCGGAGTGGTGCGAACTGGTTACGAAGTGTTGTGAAGTAGTTACAAAGTGGTAGGAACTGGTTGCTGAGTGGTGCAAACTGGTTGCGGAGTGGTGTGAACTGGTTTCGGAGTGGTGCAAACTTGTCTCGGAGTGGTGCGAAATGGTTGCGGAGTGGTGCAAAGGTTGCGGAGTGGTGCCAACAAGTTGGGGACTGGTGCCAACTGGTTGCGAAGTGGTGCCAACTGGTTGCGGAGTGGTGCGAACTGGTTGGGGAGTGGTTCTAACTGGTTGCGGAGTGTTGAGAACTGATTGTGGAGTGTTGCAAACATGTTGCAGAGTGGTGCGAACTGGTTGTGGAGTGGTGCAAACTGGTTGCGGAGTGGTGCGAATTGAATGCAGAGTGGTGCCAACAGGTTACGGAGTGGTGCGAACTGGTTGCGGAGTGGTGCGAACTGGTTGCGGAGTGGTGCGAACTGGTTGCAGAGTGGTGCGAACAGGTTACGGAGTGGTGCGAACTGGTTGCGGAGTGGTGCGAACTGGTTGCGGAGTGGTGCGAACTGGTTGCAGAGTGGTTCGAACTGGTTGCGGAGTGTTGTGAACTGATTGTGGTGCGAACAGGTTACTGAGTGGGGTGAACTGATTTCGGGGTTGTGCGAACTAGTTGCGGAGTGGTGCGAACTGGTTGCGAAGTGGTGCGAATGGGTTGCAGAGTGGTGCGAACTGGTCGCGGATTGATGCAAACTGGTTTCGAAGTAATGCGACTGATTGCGGAGTGGTTTGAACTGGTTGCGGAGTGGTGCGAACAGGTTGCGGAGTGGTGCGAACCGGTTGCGGAGTGGTGCAAACTGGTTGCGGAGTGGTGCGAAATGGTTGCTGAGTGGTGTGAACTGGTTGCGGAGCGGTGCCAACTGGTTGCGGAGTGGTGTGAAGTGGTTGCCGAGTGGTGCCAACTGGGCGCAGAGTGGTGCGAACTGGTTGCGGAATGGTACGAACTGGTTGCGGAGTGGTGCGAACTGGTTGCAGAGTGGTTCGAACTCGTTGTGAAGTGAACTGATTGTGAAGTGTTGCAACCTGGTTGCGGAGTGGTGCAAACTGGTTGTGGAGTGGTGCAAACTGGTTGCGGACTGGTGCGAACTGGTTGCGGAGTGCTACGAACTGGTTGCGGAGTGGTACAAACTGGTTGCGGAATAGTGGGAACTGGTTGCAGAGTTGTGCGAACTGGTTGCGGAGTGGTAGAACTTGTTGCGGAGTGGTGCGAACTGGTTGCGGAGTGTTGCGAACGGGTTGCGGAGTGGTGCAAACCGGTTGTGGAGTGGTGCAAACCAGTTGCAAAGTGGTGTGAACCGGTTGCGGAGTGGTTTTAACCGCTTGCGGAGTGCTGCGAACGGCTTGCCGAGTGGTGCGAACTGGTTGCGGAGTGGTGCGAACAGGTTGCGGAGTGGTGCGAACTGGTTGCGCATTGGTGCGAACTGGTTGCTGAGTGGTGGGAACTGGTTTTGGAGTGGTGCGAACTGGTTGAAGAGTTGTGCGAAATGGTTGCAGACTGGTGCGAACTGGTTGCATAGTGGTGCGAATGGTTTGCCGAGTGGTGCGAACTGGTTGCGGAGTCGTACATTCTGGTTGCGGAGTGGTGCGAACTGGCTGCAGAGTGGTGCGAACTGGTTGCGGTGTGGTGCGAACTGGTTGTGGAGTGTTGCGAACTGGATGCGGAGTGGTGCGAACTGGTTTGGGAGTGATGGGAACTGGTTGCGGAGTCGTGCAAACCTGTTGTGGGGTGGTGCAAACCCGTTGCGGAGTGGTGCGAACTGGTTGCGGAGTGGTGCGAACTGGTTGCAGAATTGTGGGAACTGGTCGGGAGTTGTGCGAGCTGGTTGCTGCGTGGTGCAAACTGGTTGCGTGGTGGTGCAAACTGGTCTCGGATTGGTGCGAACTTGTTGCGGAGTGATGCAAATTGGTAGCGAATTGGTGCGAACTGGTTGCGGAGTGGTGCGAACTGGTTGCGGAGTGGTGCAAACTGGTTGCATAGTGGTGCATCCTGGTTGCGGAGTGGTGCAAACTGGGTGTGGAGTGGTGCAAACCGGTTGCGGACTGGTGGGAACGGGTTGTGGAGTGGTGCGAACCGGTTGCAGAGTGGTGCGAACTGGTTCCGGAGTTGTGCGAACCGGTTGCGGAGTGGTGCGAACCAGTTGCAGAGTGGTGTGAACCGGTTGCGGAGTGGTGCGAACCGGTTGCAGAGTGGTGCGAACTGGTTCCGGAGTTGTGCGAACCGGTTGCGGAGTGGTGCGAACCAGTTGCAGAGTGGTGTGAACCGGTTGCGGAGTGGTGTGAACCGCTTGCCGAGTACTGGGAACCGCTTGCCAAGTGATGCGAACGGGTTGCGGAGAGCAGCGAACAGTTTGCGGAGTGGTGCAAACAGGTTGCAAAGTGGTGCGAACTGGTTGCTGAGTGGTGCGAAGTTGTTGCAGAGTGGCGCAAACTGGTTACAGAGTGGTGCGAACAGGTTGCGGAGTGGTTCGAACTGGTTGCAGAGTGGTGCAAACTAGTTGCGGAGTGGTGCGAACTAGTTGCCGAGTTGTGCGAACTGGTTGCGGAGTGGTGCAAACTGGTTGCGGAGTGGTGCGAACTGGCTGCGGAGTGGTCCGAAGTGGTCTTCAAGTGTTGCGAACCGGATACGGAGTGGTGCTAACTGGTTGCAGAGTGGTGCAAACTGAATGCATAGTTGTGCAAACTGGTTGGGGAGTGGTGCAAACTGGTTGCAAAGTGGTGCAAAATGGTTGGGGAGTGGTGCGAACTGGTTGCTGAGTGGTGCGAACTGGTTGCGGAGTGGTGCGAACTGGTTGCGGAGTGGTGCGAACTGGTTGCGGAGTGGTGCGAACTGGTTGCGGAGTGGTGCAAACTGGTTGCGGAGTGGTGCGAACTGGTTGCAGAGTTGTGCGAACTGGTTGCAAAGTGGTGCGAACTGGTTGCGGAGTGGTATGAACTGGTTGCAGAGTGGTGTGAACTGGTTGCACAGTAGTGCGAACTGATTGCGGAATAGTGCAAACTGGTTGTGAAGTGTTGGGAACTGGTTGCGGAGTGGTGTGAACTGGTTGTGGAGTGGTGCGAACTGGTTGCGGAGTGGTGCGAACTGGTTGCGGGGTGGTGCCAACTTGTTGCGGAGTGGTGCGAACAGGTTGCGGAATTGTGGGAACATGTTGCGGAGTTGTGCGACTGGTTGCTGAGCGGTGCGAACTGGTTGCGTGGTGGTGGGAACTGGTTGCAGATTGGTGCGAACTTGTTGCGGAGTGGTGCGAATTGGTTGCTGATTGGTGCAAACTAGTTGAGGAGTGGTGCAAACTGGTTGCGAAGTGGTGCAGACTGGTTGCGGAGTGGTGCGAACTGGTTGCGGAGTGGTGCGAACCGGTTGCAGAGTGGTGCAAACCGGTTGCGGAATGGTACGAACTGGTTGCGGAGTGGTGCGAATCAGTTGCAGAGTGGTGTGAACCAGTTGCGGAGTGGTGTGAACCGCTTGCGGAGTGCTGTGAATCGCTTGCGGAGTGGTGCGAACTGGTTGCGGAGTGCTGCGAACAGGTTGCGGAGTGGTGCGAACAGGTTGCGGAGTGGTGCAAACTGGTTGCGGAGTGGTGGGAACTGGTTGCGTAGTGGTGCGACTTGGTTGCGGAGTGATGCGAACTGGTTGCGGAGTGGTGCGAATTGGTTGCAGAGTGGTGCAAACTGGTTGCGGAGTGGTGCGAACTGGTTTTGGAGTGGTGCAAACTGGTAGAAGAGTGGTGCGAACTGGTTGCGGAGTGGTGCGGACTGGTTGGGAGTGGTGCGAACGCATTGGAGTGTGGTGCGAACTGGTTTTAAGGGTGTGCGAAGTGGTTGCGGAGTGTTGCAAACTGGTTACGGAGTTGTGCGAACTGGCTGCGGAGTGATGCGAACTGGTTGCAGAGTGGTGTGAACTGGTTGCGCAGTGGTGCGAATTGGTTGTGGAGTGGTGCGAACTGGTAGCGGAGTGGTGTGAACTGGTTGCGGATTGGTGCGAGCTGGTTGCGAAGTGGTGCAAACTAGTTGCGGAGTGGTGCAAACTGGTTGCGGAGTGGTCCAAACCGGTTGCAAAGTGGTGCGAACCGGTTGCGTAGTGGTGCGAACTGGTTGGAGAGTGGTGCGAACCGGTTGCCGAGTGAGGGGAACTGGTTGCAGAGTTGTGCGAACCGGTTTCGGAGTGGTGCAAACTGGTTGCGGAGTGGTGCGACCGCTTGCAGAGTGGCGCAGACTGGTTGCGGAGTGGTGCTAACTGGTTGTGGAGTGGTGCGCACTGGTTGCGGAGTGGTGCGAACTGGTTGCGGAGTGGCGCGAACTGGTTGCGGAGCGGTGCGAACTGGTTGCAGAGTGGTGTGAACTGGTTGCGGAGTGGTGTGAACTGGTTGAGGAGTGGTGCGAACAGGTTGCGCAGTGGTGCGAACTGGTTGCGGAGTGGTGCGAACTGGTTACGGAGTGGTGCAAAATGGTTGCAGAGTGGTGCGAACTGGTTGCGGAGTGGTGCAAACTGGGTGCGGAGTGGTGCGAACTGGTTGCGGAGTGGTGCGAACTGGTTGCGGAGTGGTGCAAACGGGTTGCGGAGTGGTGCGAACTGGTTGCAGCGAGGTGGGAACTTGTTGCGGAGTGGTGCAAACTGGTTGCCGAGTGGTACGAACTGGTTGCGGAGTGGTGAAAACTGGTTGTGGAATGGTGTGAACTGGTGGCGGAATGGTTTGAACTGGTTGCGGAGTGGTGCCAACTGGTTGCTGAGTGGTGCGAACAGGTTGCGGAATGGTGCGATGTGGTTGCAGAGTGGTGCGAAGTGGTTGCGGAATGGTGCGAACTGGTTACAGAGTGGTGCGAACTGTCTGCGTAGTGGTGCGAACGGGTTGCGGAGTGGTGCAAACTGTTTGCGGAGTGGTGCCTACTGGTTGCGGAGTGCTGCAAACTGGTTGCGGAGTGGTGTAAACTGGTTGCGGAGTGGTGCGAACTAGTTGCAGAGTGGTGCAAACTGGTTGCGGAGTGGTGCGAACTGGTTGCGGAGTGGTGCAAACACGTTGCAGAGTTGTGCCAACTGGTTGCGGAGTGGTACGATCTGGCTGCGGAGTGGTGGAAACTGGTTTCGGCATGCTGCGAACTAGTTGCGGAGTGGTGCGAACTGGTTGCGGAGTGGTGCGAACTGGTTGCGGAGTGGTGCAAACTGCTTGCGGCGTGGTGCGAACTGGTTGCGGAGTGGTGCGAACTGGTTGCGGTGTGGTCCGAACTGGTTGCGGAGTGGAGCGAACTGGTTGCGGAGAGGTGCGAACTGGTTGCGGAGTGGTGCGAACCGGTTGCGGAGTGGTGCGAACTGGTTGCGGTGTGGTCCGAACTGGTTGCGGAGTGGAGCGAACTGGTTGCGGAGAGGTGCGAACTGGTTGCGGAGTGGTGCGAACTGGTTGCAGAGTGGTGCGAACTGGTTGCGGAGTGGTGCAAACTGGTTGCGGAGTGGTGTGAACTGGTTTTGGAGTGGTGCGAACTGGTTCCAGAGTGGTGCAAACTGGTTGCGGAGTGGTGCGAACTGGTTGCGAAGAGGTGCGATCTGGTTGCGGAGTGGTGCAAACTGGTTGCCGAGTGGTGCAAGCTGGTTGCGTAGAGGTGGGAACTGGTTGCAGAGAGGTGGGAACTGGTTGCAGAGAGGTGGGAACTGGTTGCGGAGTGGTGTGAACTGGTTGCGGAGTGGTGCGAACTGGTTGCAGAGTGGTGCAAACTGGTTGTGGAGTGGAGCAAACTGGTTGCGGAGAGGTGCGAACTGGTCGCGGAGTGGTGCGGACTGTTTGCACAGTGGTGCGAACTGGTTGCGGAGTGGTGCAAACTGGTTGCGGAGTCGTGCGAAATGGTTGCGGAGTGATGCGAACTGGTTGCGGTGTGGTGCGAACTGGTTGTGGAGTGGTGCGACTGGTTGCGGAGTGGTGTGAACTGGTTCCAGAGTGGTGCGAACTGGTTGCAGAGAGGTGCGAACTGGTTGCGGAGTAGTGCGAACTGGTTACGGAGTGGTGCCAACTGGTTGTGGAGTGGTCTGAACCGGTTGCGGAGTGGTGCGAATCGGTTGCGGAGTGGTGCGAACTAGTTGCGGAGTGGTGCGAACTGGGTGCGGAGTGGTGCAAACTGGTTGAGGAGGGGTGCAAACTGGTTGCGGAGTCGTGCGAACTGGTTGCGGAGTGATGCGAACTGGTTGCGGAGTGGAGCAAACTGGTTGCGGAGAGGTAGGAACTGGTTTCGGAGAGGTGGGAACTGGTTGCGGAGTGGTGCGTACTGGTTGCCGAGTGGTGCGAACTGGTTGTGGAGTGGTGCGACTGGTTGCGGAGTGGTGTGAACTGGTTCCAGAGTGGTGCGAACTGGTTGCAGAGAGGTGCGAACTGGTTGCGGAGTAGTGCGAACTGGTTACGGAGTGGTGCCAACTGGTTGTGGAGTGGTCTGAACCGGTTGCGGAGTGGTGCGAATCGGTTGCGGAGTGGTGCGAACTAGTTGCGGAGTGGTGCGAACTGGGTGCGGAGTGGTGCAAACTGGTTGAGGAGGGGTGCAAACTGGTTGCGGAGTCGTGCGAACTGGTTGCGGAGTGATGCGAACTGGTTGCGGAGTGGAGCAAACTGGTTGCGGAGAGGTAGGAACTGGTTTCGGAGAGGTGGGAACTGGTTGCGGAGTGGTGCGTACTGGTTGCCGAGTGGTGCGAACTGGTTGTGGAGTGGTGCGACTGGTTGCGGAGTGGTGTGAACTGGTTCCAGAGTGGTGCGAACTGGTTGCAGAGAGGTGCGAACTGGTTGCGGAGTAGTGCGAACTGGTTACGGAGTGGTGCCAACTGGTTGTGGAGTGGTCTGAACCGGTTGCGGAGTGGTGCGAATCGGTTGCGGAGTGGTGCGAACTAGTTGCGGAGTGGTGCGAACTGGGTGCGGAGTGGTGCAAACTGGTTGAGGAGGGGTGCAAACTGGTTGCGGAGTCGTGCGAACTGGTTGCGGAGTGATGCGAACTGGTTGCGGAGTGGAGCAAACTGGTTGCGGAGAGGTAGGAACTGGTTTCGGAGAGGTGGGAACTGGTTGCGGAGTGGTGCGTACTGGTTGCCGAGTGGTGCGAACTGGTTGTGGAGTGGTGCGACTGGTTGCGGAGTGGTGTGAACTGGTTCCAGAGTGGTGCGAACTGGTTGCAGAGAGGTGCGAACTGGTTGCGGAGTAGTGCGAACTGGTTACGGAGTGGTGCCAACTGGTTGTGGAGTGGTCTGAACCGGTTGCGGAGTGGTGCGAATCGGTTGCGGAGTGGTGCGAACTAGTTGCGGAGTGGTGCGAACTGGGTGCGGAGTGGTGCAAACTGGTTGAGGAGGGGTGCAAACTGGTTGCGGAGTCGTGCGAACTGGTTGCGGAGTGATGCGAACTGGTTGCGGAGTGGAGCAAACTGGTTGCGGAGAGGTAGGAACTGGTTTCGGAGAGGTGGGAACTGGTTGCGGAGTGGTGCGAAGTGGTTTTGGAGTGGTGCGAACTGGTTGCGGAGTGGTGCGAACTGGTTGTGGAGTGGTGCGACTGGTTGGGGAGTGGTGCGAACTGGTTGCGAAGTGTTGCGAACTGATTGCGGAGCGGTGCAAACTGGTTGTCAAGTGGTTTGAACTGGTTGCGGAGTGGTGCGATCTGGTTGCGGAGTCGTGCAAGCTGGTTGCGAAGTGGTGTAAACCGGTTTCAGATTGGTGCGAACTGGTTGCGGAATTGTTGGAACTTGTTGCGGAGTTGTGCGAACTGGTTGCGGAGTCGTGTGAACTGGTTTTAGAGTGCTGCGAACTTGTTTGGGAGTGGTGCGAACTGGTTGCGGAGTGGTGCGAACTGGTTGCCTAGTGGTGCGAACTGGTTCTGGAGTGGTGCAAACTGGTTGCCGAGTGGTGCAAACCGGTTGCGGAGTGGTGCGAATCGGTTGCGTAGTGGTCCGAACTCGTTGCGGAGTGGTGCAAACCTGTTGCACAGTGGTGCGAACTGGTTGCAGAGTGGTGCGAATAGGTTGCGGAGTGATGCAAACAGGTTGCGGAGTGGTGCGAACGGGTTGCGGAGTGATGATCTGGTTGCGAAGTTGTGCGAACAGGTTGCAGAGTGGTGCAAACTGGTTGTGGGGTGGTGCGAACCTGTTGCATAGTGGTGCGAACTGGTTACGGAGTGGTGCGATCTGGTTGCGAGGTGGTGCAAACTGGTTGCGGAGTGGTGGGAACCAGTTGCGGACTGGTGCGAACTGGTTGCGGAGTGGTGCGAACTGGCTGCAGAGTGGTGCGAACTGGTTGCGGAGTGGTGCGGACTGGTTGCGGAGTGGTGCGAACTGGTTGCGTAGTGGTGGGAACTGGTTGCGGAGTGGTGCGAACTTGTTGCGGAGTGGTGCGAACTGGTTGCGGAGTGGAGCGAACTGGTTGCCGAGTGGTGCGAACTGGTTGCGGATTGGTACGAACTCGTTGCGGAGTGGTGCGAACTGGTGGCGGAGTGGTGCGAACTGCTTGCGGAGTTGTGCGAACTGGTTGCAGAGTAGTGCGAACTGGCTGCGGAGTGGAGCGAACTGGTTGCCGAGTGGTGCGAACTGGTTGCGGAGTAGTGCGAACTGGTTGCAGAGTGGTGCGAACTGGTTGCAATAGGTACGAACTGGTTGCGGGGTAGTGCGTACTGGTTGTGGAGTTGTGCAAACTGGTTGCAGAGTAGTGCAAACTGGTTGCGGAGTGGTGCGAACTGGTTGCGGAGTGGTGCGAACTGGTTGTAGAGTGTTGCGAACTAGTTGCGGAGTGGTTCGAACTGGTTGCAGAGTTGTGCGAATTTGTTGCGGAGTGGTGCGAACTGGTTGCGGATTGGTACGAACTCGTTGCGGAGTGGTGCGAACTGGTTGTGGAGTGGTGCGAACTGGTTGGGGAGTGGTGCGAACTGGTTGCGAAGCGTTGCGAACTGAGTGCGGATTGGTGCAAACATGTTGTCGAGTGGTTTGAACTGGTTGTGGAGTGGTGGGAACTGGTTGCGGAGTAGTGCGAACTGGTTGCGAAGTGGTGCAGACTGGTTGCGGAGTAGTGCGAACTGGTTGCGGAGTGGTGCGAAGTGGTTGCCAAGTGGTGCAAACTGGTTGCGGAGCGGTGCGAACTAGTTGCGGAATTGTTGAAACTGGTTGCGGAGTTGTGCGAACTGGTTCCGGAGTCGTGCGAACTGGTTGTGGAGTGGTGTGAACTTGTTTGGGAGTGGTGCGAACTGGTTGCGGAGTGGTGCAAACTGGTTGTGGAGTGGCCCGAACTGGTTGCAGATTGGTGCGAACCGGTTGCGTAGTGGTCCGAACTGGTTGCGGAGTGGTGCGAACCTGTTGCGGAGTGGTGCGAACTGGTTGCTGAGTGGTGCGAACAGGTTGCGGAGTGGTGCGAACTGGTTGCGGAGTGGTGCGAACCGGTTGCGGAGTGGTGCGAACCGGTTGCGGAGTGGTGCGAACCGGTTGCGGAGTGGTGCGAACCGGTTGCGGAGTGGTGCGAACCGGTTGCGGAGTGGTGCGAACCGGTTGCGGAGTGGTGCGAACCGGTTGCGGAGTGGTGCGAACCGGTTGCGGAGTGGTGCGAACCGGTTGCGGAGTGGTGCGAACCGGTTGCGGAGTGGTGCGAACCGGTTGCGGAGTGGTGCGAACCGGTTGCGGAGTGGTGCGAACCGGTTGCGGAGTGGTGCGAACCGGTTGCGGAGTGGTGCGAACCGGTTGCGGAGTGGTGCGAACCGGTTGCGGAGTGGTGCGAACCGGTTGCGGAGTGGTGCGAACCGGTTGCGGAGTGGTGCGAACCGGTTGCGGAGTGGTGCGAACCGGTTGCGGAGTGGTGCGAACCGGTTGCGGAGTGGTGCGAACCGGTTGCGGAGTGGTGCGAACCGGTTGCGGAGTGGTGCGAACCGGTTGCGGAGTGGTGCGAACCGGTTGCGGAGTGGTGCGAACCGGTTGCGGAGTGGTGCGAACCGGTTGCGGAGTGGTGCGAACCGGTTGCGGAGTGGTGCGAACCGGTTGCGGAGTGGTGCGAACCGGTTGCGGAGTGGTGCGAACCGGTTGCGGAGTGGTGCGAACCGGTTGCGGAGTGGTGCGAACCGGTTGCGGAGTGGTGCGAACCGGTTGCGGAGTGGTGCGAACCGGTTGCGGAGTGGTGCGAACCGGTTGCGGAGTGGTGCGAACCGGTTGCGGAGTGGTGCGAACCGGTTGCGGAGTGGTGCGAACCGGTTGCGGAGTGGTGCGAACCGGTTGCGGAGTGGTGCGAACCGGTTGCGGAGTGGTGCGAACCGGTTGCGGAGTGGTGCGAACCGGTTGCGGAGTGGTGCGAACCGGTTGCGGAGTGGTGCGAACCGGTTGCGGAGTGGTGCGAACCGGTTGCGGAGTGGTGCGAACCGGTTGCGGAGTGGTGCGAACCGGTTGCGGAGTGGTGCGAACCGGTTGCGGAGTGGTGCGAACCGGTTGCGGAGTGGTGCGAACCGGTTGCGGAGTGGTGCGAACCGGTTGCGGAGTGGTGCGAACCGGTTGCGGAGTGGTGCGAACCGGTTGCGGAGTGGTGCGAACCGGTTGCGGAGTGGTGCGAACCGGTTGCGGAGTGGTGCGAACCGGTTGCGGAGTGGTGCGAACCGGTTGCGGAGTGGTGCGAACCGGTTGCGGAGTGGTGCGAACCGGTTGCGGAGTGGTGCGAACCGGTTGCGGAGTGGTGCGAACCGGTTGCGGAGTGGTGCGAACCGGTTGCGGAGTGGTGCGAACCGGTTGCGGAGTGGTGCGAACCGGTTGCGGAGTGGTGCGAACCGGTTGCGGAGTGGTGCGAACCGGTTGCGGAGTGGTGCGAACCGGTTGCGGAGTGGTGCGAACCGGTTGCGGAGTGGTGCGAACCGGTTGCGGAGTGGTGCGAACCGGTTGCGGAGTGGTGCGAACCGGTTGCGGAGTGGTGCGAACCGGTTGCGGAGTGGTGCGAACCGGTTGCGGAGTGGTGCGAACCGGTTGCGGAGTGGTGCGAACCGGTTGCGGAGTGGTGCGAACCGGTTGCGGAGTGGTGCGAACCGGTTGCGGAGTGGTGCGAACCGGTTGCGGAGTGGTGCGAACCGGTTGCGGAGTGGTGCGAACCGGTTGCGGAGTGGTGCGAACCGGTTGCGGAGTGGTGCGAACTGGTTGCGGAGTGGTGCCAACTGGTTCCGGAGTGGTGCGAACTGGTTGCGGAGTGGTGCGAACCGGTTGCGTAGTGGTGCGAACTACTTGCAGAGTGGTAGGTACCCGAGGCAGAGTCGTGCACACCGGTTGCAGAGTGGTGTGAACCGGTTGCGGAGTGCTGCGAACCACTTGCGGAGTGGTGGGAACTGGTTGCGGATTGGTGCAAACTGGTTGCGGAGTGGTGCGAACTGGTTACGGAGTGGTGCAAACTGGCTGCAGCTTGGTGTAAACTGGTTGAGGTGTGGTGCGAACAGGTTGCGGAGTTGTGCAAACTGGATGCGGAGTGGTGCAAACTGGTTGCGGAATGGTTCGAACTGGTTGCGGAGTGGTGCGAACTGGTTGCAGAGTGGTGCAAACTGGTTGCGGAGTGTTGCAAACTGGTTACGGAGTGGTGCCAACTGGTTGCGGAGTGGTGCGAACTGGTTACGGATTGCTGCAAACTGGTTGCGGAGTGGTGCGAACTGGTTGTGGAGTGGTGCACACTGGTTGCGGAGTGGTGCGAACTGGTTGTGGAGTGGTGCACACTGGTTGCGGAGTGGTGCGAACTGGTTGTGGAGTGGTGCACACTGGTTGCGGAGTGGTGCGAACTGGTTGTGGAGTGGTGCACACTGGTTGCGGAGTGGTGCGAACTGGTTGTGGAGTGGTGCACACTGGTTGCGGAGTGGTGCGAACTGGTTGTGGAGTGGTGCACACTGGTTGCGGAGTGGTGCGAACTGGTTGTGGAGTGGTGCACACTGGTTGCGGAGTGGTGCGAACTGGTTGTGGAGTGGTGCACACTGGTTGCGGAGTGGTGCGAACTGGTTGTGGAGTGGTGCACACTGGTTGCGGAGTGGTGCGAACTGGTTGTGGAGTGGTGCACACTGGTTGCGGAGTGGTGCGAACTGGTTGTGGAGTGGTGCACACTGGTTGCGGAGTGGTGCGAACTGGTTGTGGAGTGGTGCACACTGGTTGCGGAGTGGTGCGAACTGGTTGTGGAGTGGTGCACACTGGTTGCGGAGTGGTGCGAACTGGTTGTGGAGTGGTGCACACTGGTTGCGGAGTGGTGCGAACTGGTTGTGGAGTGGTGCACACTGGTTGCGGAGTGGTGCGAACTGGTTGTGGAGTGGTGCACACTGGTTGCGGAGTGGTGCGAACTGGTTGTGGAGTGGTGCACACTGGTTGCGGAGTGGTGCGAACTGGTTGTGGAGTGGTGCACACTGGTTGCGGAGTGGTGCGAACTGGTTGTGGAGTGGTGCACACTGGTTGCGGAGTGGTGCGAACTGGTTGTGGAGTGGTGCACACTGGTTGCGGAGTGGTGCGAACTGGTTGTGGAGTGGTGCACACTGGTTGCGGAGTGGTGCGAACTGGTTGTGGAGTGGTGCACACTGGTTGCGGAGTGGTGCGAACTGGTTGTGGAGTGGTGCACACTGGTTGCGGAGTGGTGCGAACTGGTTGTGGAGTGGTGCACACTGGTTGCGGAGTGGTGCGAACTGGTTGTGGAGTGGTGCACACTGGTTGCGGAGTGGTGCGAACTGGTTGTGGAGTGGTGCACACTGGTTGCGGAGTGGTGCGAACTGGTTGTGGAGTGGTGCACACTGGTTGCGGAGTGGTGCGAACTGGTTGTGGAGTGGTGCACACTGGTTGCGGAGTGGTGCGAACTGGTTGTGGAGTGGTGCACACTGGTTGCGGAGTGGTGCGAACTGGTTGTGGAGTGGTGCACACTGGTTGCGGAGTGGTGCGAACTGGTTGTGGAGTGGTGCACACTGGTTGCGGAGTGGTGCGAACTGGTTGTGGAGTGGTGCACACTGGTTGCGGAGTGGTGCGAACTGGTTGTGGAGTGGTGCACACTGGTTGCGGAGTGGTGCGAACTGGTTGTGGAGTGGTGCACACTGGTTGCGGAGTGGTGCGAACTGGTTGTGGAGTGGTGCACACTGGTTGCGGAGTGCTGCGAACCAGTTGCGGACTGGTGCGAACAGGTTGCGGAGTGGTGCGAACAGGTTGCGGAGTGGTGCGAACTGGTTGCAGAGTGGTGCGAACTGTTTGCGGAGTGGTGCTAACTGGCTGCAGAGTGGTGCGAAGTGGTTGTGGAGTGGTGCAAACTGGTTGCGGAGTGGTGCGAACTGGTTGCAGAGTGGTGCGAACTGGTTGCGGAGAGGTACAAACTGGTTGCGGGGTAGTGCGAACTGGTTGCAGAGTTGTGCAAACTGGTTGCAGAATAGTGCAAACTGGTTGTGGAGTGGTGCGAACTGGTTGCGGAGTGGTGCGAACTGGTTGAAGAGTGCAGCGAACTAGTTGCGGATTGGTGCAAACTGGTTGCAGAGTTGTGCAAATTTGTTGCGGAGTGGTGCGAACTGGTTGCGGATTGGTACGAACTCGTTGCGGAGTGGTGCGAACTGGTGTGGGAGTGGTGCGAACCGGTTGAGGAGTGGTGCAAACTGGTTGCAGAGTGGTGCGAACTGTTTTTGGTGTGGTGGAAACTGGTTGGGGAGTGGTACAAACTGGTTGCGGAGTGGTGCGAACCGGTTGCGTAGTGGTGTGAATTGGTTGTGGAGTGGTGCGAACCTGTTGCAGAGTGATGCGAATTGGTTGCAGAGTGGTGCGAACAGGTTGCAGAGTGGTGCAAACTGGTTGCGAAGTGGTGCGAACTGGTTCCAGAGTGGTGCGAACTGGTTGCGGAGATGTGCGAACTGGTTGTAGAGTGGTGCAAACTGGTTGCGAAGTGGTGCGAACCGGTTGCAGAGTGGTGCGAACTGGTTGCGCAGTGGTGCGAACTTGTTGTGGAGTTGTGCAAACTGGTTGCGGAGTGGTGCGAACCAGTTGTGGACTGGTGCGAACAGGTTGCGGAGTGGTGCGAACTGGTTGCAGAGTGGTGCGAACTGGTTGCTGAGTGGTGCTAACTGGCTGCAGAGGGGTGCGAACTGGTTGTGGAGTGGTGCAAACTGGTTGCGGAGTGGTGCGAACTGGTTGCGGAGTGGTGCGAACTGGTTGCAGAGTGGTGCGAACTGGTTGC
>SZWC01002063.1:13089-33446 GCA_023375785.1 Penium margaritaceum | reverse complement strand
GACTGGTTGCGGAGTGGTGCGAACTGGTTGCGGAGTGGTGCGAACTGGTTGCAGAGTGGTGCGAACTGGTTGCAGAGTGGTGCGAACTGGTTGCGGAGTGGTGCAAACTGGTTGCAGAGTGGAAGAAACTGGATCCGGAGTGGTGCGAACTGGTTGCGGAGTGGTGCAACTGGTTGCAGAGTTGTGCGAACTGGTTGCGGAGTGGTGCAAACTGGTTGCAGAGTGGTGCAAACTGGTTGCGGAGTGGTGCAAACTGGTTGCGGAGTGGTGCAAACCGGTTGCGGAGTAGTGCAAACCGGTTGCTGAGTGGTGCGAACCGGTTGCGTTGTGGTGCGAACTCGTTGCAGAGTGGTGGGAACCGGTTGCGGAGTGGTCTGAACTGGTTGCAGAGTGCTGCGAATCGGTTGCGGAGTGGTGCGAACTGGTTGAGGTGCATTGCGAACCGCTTGTGGATTGGTGCGAACTGGTTGCGGAGTGGTGCGAACTGGTTGCATAGTCGTGCAAACTGGTTGCGGATTGGTGCGAACTGGTTACGGAGTGGTGCGTACGTGTTGCGGAGAGGTACGAACTGGTTGCGGAGTGGTGCGAACTGGTGGCAGAGTGGTGCCAACAGGTTGCGGAGTGGTGCGAACTGGTTGTGGAATGGTGCGAAGTGGTTGCGGAGTGGTGCGAACTGGTTGCGTAGTGGTACGAACGCATTGCACAGAGGTGCGAACTGGTTGCAGAGTGGTGCAACTGGTTGCAGAGTTGAGCAAACTGGTTGGGGAATAGTGCGAACTGGTTGCGGAGTGGTGCGAACTGGTTGCGGAGTGGTGCAAACTGCTTGCGGAGTGGTGCAACTGGTTGCAGAGTTGTGCGAACTGGTTGCGGACTGGTGCAAACCGGTTGCGGAGTGGTGCGAACTGGTTGCAGAGCGGTGCGAACTGGTTGCGGAGTGGTGCAGACAGGTTGCGGAGTGGTGCGAACTGGTTGCAGAGTAGTGTGAACTGGTTGCGGACTGGTGCGAACTGGTTGCGGAGTGGTGTGAACTGGTTGCGGAGTGGTGCGAACTGGTTGCGGAGTGGTGCAAACTGGTTGCAGAGTGGTTCGAACAGATTGCGGAGTGGTGCGAACTGGTAGCGGAGTGGTGCAAACTGGTGGCAGAGTAGTGCGAACTGGTTGCGGAGTGGTGCGAACTGGTTGTGGAATGTTGCAAAGTGGTTGCGGAGTGGTGCGAACTGGTTGCGTAGTGGTACGAACGCGTTGCAGAGAGGTGCGAACTGGTTGCGGAGTGGTGCAACTGGTTGCAGAGTTGTGCGAAGTGGTTGCCGAATAGTGCGAACTGGTTGCGGATTGGTGCAAACTGGTTGCACAGTGGTGCGAACTTGTTGTGGAGTGCGAACTGCCTGCGAGGTGGTGTGAAGTGGTTGCCGCGTAGTGTGATCTGGTTGCGGAGTGGTGCGAACTGGTTGCTGAGTGGTGCCTACTGGTTGCAGAGTGGAGCAAACTGGTTGCGGAGCTGTGCGAACGGGTTCCAGAGTGGAGCGAACTGGTTGAAGAGTGGTGCAAACTGGTTGCGGAGTGGTGCAAATTGGTTGCGGAGTCGTGCAAACTGGTTACGGAGTGGTGCAAACTGGTTGCGGTGTGGTGCAAACTGGTTGCGGAGTGGTGCGAACCGGTTGCGTAGTGGTGCGAAGTGGTTGCAGAGTGGTACGAACCGGTTGCGGAGTGGTGCAAACTAGTTGCAGAGTGGTGCAAACCGGTTGCGGTGTGGTGCGAACTGATTGCGGAGTGCTGCGAACGGCTTGCGGACTGATGTGAACTGGTTGAGGAATGGTGCAAACGGGTTACGGAATGGTGCGAACAGGTTGCGGAGAGGTGCGAACTGGTTGCGGAGTGGTGCAAACCAGTTGAGGAGTGGTGCAACTGGTTACAGATATGTACAAACTGGTTCCGGAGTGGTGCGAACTGGTTGCGGAGTGGTGCAAACTGGTTGCAGACTGGTGCGAACTGGTTGCGGAGTGGTGCAAACTGGTTGCGGAGTGGTGCGAACTGGTTGCGGAGTGGTGCAAACTGGTTGCAGACTGGTGCGAACTGGTTGCGTCGTGGTGCCAACTGGTTGCGGAGTGGTGCGAACTGGTTGCGGAGTAGTGCGAACTGGTTGGGGAATAGTGCGAACTGGTTGCGAAGTGGTGCAAACTAGTTGTGGAGTGGTGTGAACTTGTTGCGGAGTTGTGCGAAATAGTTGCAGAGTGGTTCGACTTGGTTGTGGAGTGGTGCGAACAGGTTGTGGAGTGGTGCAACTAGTTGCAGTGTTGTGCGAACTGGTTGCAGATCAATGCGAACTGGTTGCGGAGTGGTGCGAACTGGTTCGGAGTGGTGCAAACTGGTTGCAGAGTGGGGCGAACTGGTTGCGGAGTGGTGCGAACTGGTTGTAGAGTGGTGCGAACTGGTTGCAGAGTGGTGCAAACTATCTGCGGAAATGTGGGAACCGGCTGCGGAGTGGTGTGACTTGGTTGCGGAGTGGTGCGAACTGGTTACGGAGTGGTGCGAACTGGTTGCAGAGTGGGGCGAACTGGTTTCGGAGTGGTGCGAACTGGTTGCGAAGTGGTACGAACGGGTTGCGGAGTGGTGCGAACTGGTTGCAGAGTGGTGCAAACCGGTTGCAGAGTGGTGCAACCTGGTTGCGGAGTGGTGCGAACTGGTGGCGGAGTGCTGCGAACTGGTTGCCGAGTGGTGTGAACTGGTTGCGGAGTGGTTTGAACTGGTTGCGGACTGGTGCGAACTGGTTGCAGAGTGGTGCAAACCGGTTGCAGAGTGGTGCAACCTGGTTGCGGAGTGGTGCGAACTGGTGGCGGAGTGCTGCGAACTGGTTGCCGAGTGGTGTGAACTGGTTGCGGAGTGGTTTGAACTGGTTGCGGACTGGTGCGAACTGGTTGCAGAGTGGTGCAAACCGGTTGCAGAGTGGTGCAACCTGGTTGCGGAGTGGTGCGAACTGGTGGCGGAGTGCTGCGAACTGGTTGCCGAGTGGTGTGAACTGGTTGCGGAGTGGTTTGAACTGGTTGCGGACTGGTGCGAACTGGTTGCAGAGTGGTGCAAACCGGTTGCAGAGTGGTGCAACCTGGTTGCGGAGTGGTGCGAACTGGTGGCGGAGTGCTGCGAACTGGTTGCCGAGTGGTGTGAACTGGTTGCGGAGTGGTTTGAACTGGTTGCGGACTGGTGCGAACTGGTTGCAGAGTGGTGCAAACAGGTTGGGGAGTGGTGCAACCTGGTTGCGGAGTTGTGCGAACTTGTTGCGGAGTGGTACGAACTGGTTGCGGAGTGGTGCGAACTGGTGGCGGAGTGCTGCAAACTGGTTGCCGAGTGGTGTGAACTGGTTGCGGAATGGTGCCAAGTGGTTGCGGAGTGGTGCGAACTGGTTGCATAGTGGTACGAAATCGTTGCGGAGTGTAGCAAACTGGTTGCGGAGTGGTGCAACTGGTTGCAGAGTTGATTGAACTGGTTGCGGAATAGTGCGAACTGGTTGGCGATTGGTGCAAACTGGTTGCACAGTGGTGCGAACTTGTTGCGGAGTGCGAACTAGTTGCGGAGTGATGCAGACTGGTTGCGAAGTAGTGTGAACGGGTTGAGGAGTGCTGCGATCTGGTTGCGGAGTGGTGCCAACTGGTTGCGGAGTGGGTCGAACTGGTTGTGGAGTTGTGCGAACTGGTTTTGGAGTGGAGCGAACTGGTTGCAGAGTGGTGCAAACTGGTTGCGGAGTGGTGCGATTTGGTTGCGGAGTCGTGCAAACTGGTTACAGAGTGGTGCAAACTGGTTGCAGAGTGGTGCAAACTGGTTGCGGAGTGGTGCGAACCGGTTGCGTAGTGGTGCCAACTGGTTGGAGAGTGGTGCGAACCGGTTGCGGACTGGTGCGAACTAGTTGCAGAGTGGTGCAAACCGGCTGCGGGGTCGTGCGAACTGATTGCGGAGTGCTGCGAACTGCTTGCAGATTGATGTGAACTGGTTGCAGAATGGTGCAAACAGGTTGCGGAATGGTGCGAACATGTTGCGGAGTGGTGCAAACTGGTTGCGGAGTGGTGCAAACTGGTTCCGGAGTGGTGCAAACTGGTTGCGGAGTGGTGCAAACTGGTTACAGAGTGGTGCGAACTGGTTGCGTAGTGGTGCCAACTGGTTGCGGAGTGGTGCAAACTGGTTCCGGAGTGGTGCAAACTGGTTGCGGAGTGGTGCAAACTGGTTACAGAGTGGTGCGAACTGGTTGCGTAGTGGTGCCAACTGGTTGCGGAGTGGTGCGAACTGGTTGCGGAGTAGTGCGAACTGGTTGGGGAGTGATGCGAACTGGTTGCGAAGTGGTGCAAACTAGTTGAGGAGTGGTGCGATCTGGTTGCGGAGTGGTGCGAAATAGTTGCAGTGTGGTTCGACTTGGTTGTGGAGTGGTGCGAACTGGTTGTGGAGTGGTGCAACTGGTTGCAGAGTTGTGCGAACTGGTTGCGGAGTGGTGCGAACTGGTTCCAGAGTGGTGCGAACTGGTAACGGAGTGGTGCAAAATAGTTGCAGAGTGGTACGAACTGGTTGCAGAGTGGTGCGAACTGGTTGCGGAGTGGTGCGAACTGGTTGAAGAGTGGTGCAAATTATCTGCGGAATTGTGGGAATTGGTTGCGGAGTTGTGCGGACTGGTTGCTGAGTGGTGCGAACTGGTTGCGGAGTGGTGCGAACTGGTTGCGAAGTGGTGCGAACTGGTTGCGGAGTGGTGCAAACACGTTGCCGAGTGGTGCGAACTGGTTGCGGAGTGGTGCAAACACGTTGCCGAGTGGTGCGAACTGGTTGCGGAGTGGTGCAAACACGTTGCCGAGTGGTGCGAACTGGTTGCGGAGTGGTGCAAACACGTTGCCGAGTGGTGCGAACTGGTTGCGGAGTGGTGCAAACACGTTGCCGAGTGGTGCGAACTGGTTGCGGAGTGGTGCAAACACGTTGCCGAGTGGTGCGAACTGGTTGCGGAGTGGTGCAAACACGTTGCCGAGTGGTGCGAACTGGTTGCGGAGTGGTGCAAACACGTTGCCGAGTGGTGCGAACTGGTTGCGGAGTGGTGCAAACACGTTGCCGAGTGGTGCGAACTGGTTGCGGAGTGGTGCAAACACGTTGCCGAGTGGTGCGAACTGGTTGCGGAGTGGTGCAAACACGTTGCCGAGTGGTGCGAACTGGTTGCGGAGTGGTGCAAACACGTTGCCGAGTGGTGCGAACTGGTTGCGGAGTGGTGCAAACACGTTGCCGAGTGGTGCGAACTGGTTGCGGAGTGGTGTGAACTGGGTGCGGAGTGGTGCGAACAGGTTGCGGAGTGGTGCAAACTGGTTGCGGCGTGGTGCGAACTGGTTGCGGAGTGGTGCGGACTGGTTGCGGAGTGGTGCGAACTGGTTGAAGAGTGGTGCAAATTATCTGCGGAATTGTGGGAATTGGTTGCGGAGTTGTGCGGACTGGTTGCAGAGTGGTGCGAACTGGTTGTGGAGTGGTGCGAAATGGTTCCGGAGTGGTGCGAACTGGTTGCGGAGTGGTGGAACTGGTTGCGGAGTGGTGCGAACTGGTTGCGGAGTGGTGCAAACACGTTGCCGAGTGGTGCGAACTGGTTGCGGAGTTGTGCGAACCGGTTGCGGAGTGGTGCGAACTGGTTGCGGAGTGGTGCAAACTGGTTGCGGACTTGTGCGAAGTGGTTGCAGTGTGCTGCTAACCACTTGCGGATTGGTGCGAACTGGTTGCGGACTGGTGCGAACTGGTTGCGGAGTGGTACGAACAGGTTGCGGAGTGGGGCAAACAAGATGTGGAGTGGTGCAAACTGGTTGGGGAGTGGTGCGAATTGGTTGCGGAGTGGTGCAACTGGTTGCAGAGTTGTGCGAACTAGTTGCGGAGTGGTGCGAACTAGTTGCGGAGTGGTGCGAACTGGTTGCACAGTGGTGCGAACTTGTTGCGGAGTGGTGCAAACTGGTTGCGGAGTGGTGCGAACTGGTTGCGGAGTGGTGCGAACTAGTTGCGGAGTGGTGCGAACTGGTTGCACAGTGGTGCGAACTTGTTGCGGAGTGGTGCAAACTGGTTGCGGAGTGGTGCGAACTGGTTGCGGAGTAGTGTGAACTGGTTGCGGAGAGGTGCTAACTGGTTGCGGAGTGGTGCCAACTGGTTGCGGAGTGGTGCGAACTGGTTGCGGAGTGGTGTGAGCTGGTTGCTGAGTGGTGCGCACTGGTTGCGGAATTGTGGGAACTGGCTGCAGACTTGTGCAAACTGGTTGCTGAGTGGTGCGAACTGGTTGCGCAGTGGTGCAAACTGGTTGCGAAGTGGTGTAAACTGGTTGCGGAGTTGTGAGAACTGGTAGCGGAGTGGTGCGAACTAGTTGCAGAGTGGTGCAAACTGGTTGCGGAGTGGTGCAAACTGGTTGCGGAGTGGTGCGAACTAGTTGCGGAGCGGTGCGAACTGGTTGCGGAGTGGTGCGAACTGGTTGCAGAGTGGTGCGAACCGGTTGCGGAATTGTGGGAACTGGCTGCGGAGTTGTGCGAATTCGTTGCTGAGTTGTGCGAATTGGTTGCGGAGTGGTGCGAACTAGTTGCGGAGCGGTGCGAACTGGTTGCGGAGTGGTGCGAACTGGTTGCGGAGTGGTGCGAACTAGTCACAGAGTGGCATGAACGGGTTGCGGAGTGGTGCAAACTGGTTGCGGAGTGGTACAATCTGGTTGTTGAGTGGTGCAAACCAGTTCCGTAGTGGTGCGAACTGGTTGCAGAGTGTTGCGGACCAGGTGCGGAGTGGTGCAAACTGGTTGCAGAGTTGTGCGAACCGGTTGCGGAGTGGTGCCAAGTGGTTGCGGTGTGCTGCGAACCGCTTGCGGATTGGTGCAAACTGGTTGCGGTGTGGTGCAAACTGGTTGCGGAGTGGTGCGAACAGGTTGCGGAGTGGTGTGAAGTGGTTGCGGAGTGGTGCGAACTGGTTGCGGAGTGGTGTGAACTGGTTGCGGAGTGGTGCGACCTGGTTGCGGAGTGGTGCGAACTGGTTGCGGAGTGGTGACTGGTGGCGGAATGGTGTGAACTGGTTGCCGATTGGTGAGAACTGGTTGGGGAGTGGTGCGGACACGTTGCGGAGTGGTGCGAACTGGTTGCGGAGTGGTGGGAACTGGTTGCGGAGTGGTGCAACTGGTTGCAGAGTTTTGCAAACTGGTTGCGGAGTGGTGCAAACTGGTTGCGGGTGGTGGGAACTGGCTGCAGATTGGTTTAAACTGGTTGCGGAGTGGTGCAAACTTGTTGCGGAGTGGTGCGAACTGGTTGCAAAGTGCTGTGAACTGGTTGTGGAGCAGTGCGAACTGGTTGCGGAGTGGTGCAAACTGGTTGCAGAGTGGTTCAAACTGGTTGCGAAGTGGTGCAAACTGGTTGCGGAGTGGTGCAAATGATTTCAGAGTTGTGCGAACTGGTTGCGGAGTGGTGCGAACTGGTTGCGGAGTGGTGCAAACTGGTTGTGGAGTGGTGGGAACTGGTTTCAGAGTGGTGCAAACTGGTTGCAGAATTGTGGGAATTGGCAACCGAGTTGTGCGAACTGGTTGCTGAGTGGTGCCAACAGGTTGCGGCGTGGTGCGAACTGGTTGCGAAGTGGTGCGAACTGGTTGCAGAGTGGTGCGAATTGGTTGCAGAGTGGTGCGAACTAGTTGCAGAATGGTGCGAACTGGTTGGGGAGTGGTGCGAACTGGTTGCAGAGTGGTGCGAACTGGTTACGGAGAGGTGCGAACTGGTTGCGGAGTGGTACGATTCGGTTGCATAGTGCTGCAAACTGGTTGCAGAGTGGTGCGAACCGGTTGCGGACGGGTGCGACTTGGTTGCAGAGTGGTACGAACCGGTTGCGGAGTTGTGCAAACTGGTTGCAGAGTGGTGCGAACTGGTTGCGGAGTAATACGAGCAGGTTGCCGAGTGGTGCGATTTGGTTCTGGAGTGGTGCAAACTGGTTGGGGAGTGGTGCGAACTGGTTTCGGAGTGGTGCAATCTGGTTGCGGAGTGGTGCGAACTGGTTGCGGAGTTGAGCGAACTGGTTGCGGAGTGGTGCAAAAAGGTTGCGGAGTGGTGCGAACTGGTTGCGGAGTGGTGCGACCTGGTTGCGGAGTGGTGCGAACCGGTTGCGGAGTGGTGCGAACTGGTTGCCGAGTGGTGCAAACGGGTTGTGTAGTGGTGCGAACTGGTTGCAGAATGGTGCGAACTGGTTGCGGAGTGGTGCGACCTGGTTGCGGAGTGGTGCGAACCGGTTGCGGAGTGGTGCGAACTGGTTGCCGAGTGGTGCAAACGGGTTGTGTAGTGGTGCGAACTGGTTGCAGAATGGTGCGAACTGGTTGCGGAGTGGTGCGACCTGGTTGCGGAGTGGTGCGAACCGGTTGCGGAGTGGTGCGAACTGGTTGCCGAGTGGTGCAAACGGGTTGTGTAGTGGTGCGAACTGGTTGCAGAATGGTGCGAACTGGTTGCGGAGTGGTGCGACCTGGTTGCGGAGTGGTGCGAACCGGTTGCGGAGTGGTGCGAACTGGTTGCCGAGTGGTGCAAACGGGTTGTGTAGTGGTGCGAACTGGTTGCAGAATGGTGCGAACTGGTTGCGGAGTGGTGCGACCTGGTTGCGGAGTGGTGCGAACCGGTTGCGGAGTGGTGCGAACTGGTTGCCGAGTGGTGCAAACGGGTTGTGTAGTGGTGCGAACTGGTTGCAGAATGGTGCGAACTGGTTGCGGAGTGGTGCGACCTGGTTGCGGAGTGGTGCGAACCGGTTGCGGAGTGGTGCGAACTGGTTGCCGAGTGGTGCAAACGGGTTGTGTAGTGGTGCGAACTGGTTGCAGAATGGTGCGAACTGGTTGCGGAGTGGTGCGACCTGGTTGCGGAGTGGTGCGAACCGGTTGCGGAGTGGTGCGAACTGGTTGCCGAGTGGTGCAAACGGGTTGTGTAGTGGTGCGAACTGGTTGCAGAATGGTGCGAACTGGTTGCGGAGTGGTGCGACCTGGTTGCGGAGTGGTGCGAACCGGTTGCGGAGTGGTGCGAACTGGTTGCCGAGTGGTGCAAACGGGTTGTGTAGTGGTGCGAACTGGTTGCAGAATGGTGCGAACTGGTTGCGGAGTGGTGCGACCTGGTTGCGGAGTGGTGCGAACCGGTTGCGGAGTGGTGCGAACTGGTTGCCGAGTGGTGCAAACGGGTTGTGTAGTGGTGCGAACTGGTTGCAGAATGGTGCGAACTGGTTGCGGAGTGGTGCGACCTGGTTGCGGAGTGGTGCGAACCGGTTGCGGAGTGGTGCGAACTGGTTGCCGAGTGGTGCAAACGGGTTGTGTAGTGGTGCGAACTGGTTGCATAATGGTGCGAACCGGTTGCGGATTGGTGCAAACTGGTTGCGGAGAGCTGTGAACCGCTTGCGGAATGGTGCGAACTGGTTGCGGAGTGGTGCGAACTGGTTGCTCTGTGGTGCGAACTGGTTACGGAATGGTGCATACTGGTTGCGGAGTGGTGCAAACTGGTTGCAGAGTGGTACCAACTTGTTGCGGAGTGGTCCGAACTGGTTGTGGAGTAGTGCCAACTGGTTGCGGAGTGGTGCAAACTGGTTGTGGAGTGGTGCGAACTGGTTGCCGAGTGGTGGGAACTGGTTGCGAAGTGGTGCGAACTTGTTGCGGAGTGGTACGAACTCGTTGCGGAGTGGTGCAAACTGGTTGCGTAGTGGTACGAACTGGTTGGGGACTGGTGCAACTGGTTGCAGAGTTGTGCGAACTGGTTGTGGAGTGGTGCGAACTTGTTGCGGAGTGGTGTGACCTGGCTGCAGAGTGGTAGGAACTGGTTGCAGAGTGGTGCGAACTGGTTGGGGAGTGGTGCGAACTGGTTGCGGAGTAGTGCGAACTGGTTTCGGAGTGGTGCAAACATGTTGCGGAGTGGTGCAAACTAGTTGAGGAGTGGTGCGAACTGAATGCGGAGTGGTGCGAACTGGTTGCTGAGTGGTGCAAACTGGTTGCGGAGTGGTGTGAACTGGTTGCAGAGTGGTGCAAACCGGTTGCGGACTGGTCCGAACCGGTTGCAAAGTGGTGCGAACTGGTTGCAGAATGGTGCCAACTGGTTGGGGAGTGGTGCATATTGGTTGCGGAGTGGTGCGAACTGGTTGCGGAGAGCTGCGAACCGCTTGTGGAGAGGTGCGAACTGGTTGCGGAGTGGTGCGAACAGGTTGCGGAGTGGTGCAAACAGGTTGCGGATTGGTGCGAACAGGTTGCAGAGTGTTGCAAACTGGTTGCGGAGTTGTGGGACCTGGTTGCGGAGTGGTGCATACTGCCTGCGGAGTGTTGCGAACTGGTTGCACAGTGGTGCGAACTGGTTGGGGAGTGGTACGAACTGGTTGCAAAGTGGTGCGAACTGGTTACGAAGTGGTGCGAACTGGTTGCGGAGTGGTGCTAACTGGTTGCGGAGTGGTACAAACTGGTTGTGGAGTGGTGCGAACTGGTTGTGGAGTGGTGCGAACTAGTTGCGGAGTGATGCGAACTGGTTGCGGAGTGGTGCAAACTAGTTGCGGAGTGGTGCCAACTGGTTGCGGAGTGGTGCGAACCGGTTGCGGAGTGGTGCCAACTGGTTGCAGAGTGGTGCGAACTAGTTGCAGAGTGGTGCGAACTGGTTGCGGAGCGGTGCAAACTGGTTGCGGAGTGGTGCGGACTGCTTGCCGAGTGTTGCAAACGGATTGCAGAGAGGTGCCAACTGGTTGCGGAGTGGTGCGAACCGGTTGCGGAGTGGTGCCAACTGGTTGCAGAGTGGTGCGAACTAGTTGCAGAGTGGTGCGAACTGGTTGCGGAGCGGTGCGAACTGCTTACGGAGTGGTGCGAACTGGTTGCGGAGTGGTACGAACTGGTTGCGGAGTGGTGCGATCTGGTTGCGGAGTGGTTCGAATTGGTTGCCGCGTGGTGCAAACTGGTTGTGGAGTGGTGCGAACTGGTTGCAGAATGGTGCGAACAAGTTGCGGAGTGGTGCGAACTGGTTGCAGAGTGGTGCAGACTGAATGCGGAGTGGTGCAAACTGGTTGCGGAGTTGTGCGAACTGGTTGCTGAAACGTGCAAACTGGTTGCGGAGTGGTGCGAATTGGTTGCAAAGTGGTGCGAACTAGTTGCAGAGTGGTGCAAACTGGTTGCGGAGTGGTGCGAACTGGTTGTGGAGTGGTGCGAACTGGTTGCGGAGTGGTGCGACCTGGTTGCGGAGTGGTGCAAACTGGTTGCGAAGTGGTGCAAACGGGTTGCGGAATGGTGCGAACCGGTTGCGGCATGGTGCCAACTGGTTGCAGAATGATGCCAACCAGTTGCGGAGAGGTGCAAACTGGTTGCGGAGAGCTGCAAACCGCTTGCAGAATGGTGCGAACTGGTTGCGGAGTGGTGCGAACTGGTTGCGGAGTGGTGCGAACTGGTTGCAGGGTGGTGCAAACGTTGCGGAGTTGTGCGAGAACTGGTTACGGAGTGGTGCGAACTGGTTGCGGAGTGGTGCGAACTGGTTGGGGAGTGGTGTGAACTGGTTGGGGAGGGGTGCAAACTGGTTTCAGAGTGGTGCGAACTGGTTGCGGAGCGGTGCGAACTGGTTGCGAAGTGGTGCGAACTGGTTGCGGAGTGATGCGAACTGGTTGCAAAGTGGTGCGAACGGGTTGCAGAGTTGTGCGAACTGGTTGAGGAGTGGTGCAAACTGGTTGCATTGTGGTGCGAACTGGTTGCGGAGTGGTACGATCTCGTTGCGGAGTGATGCACACTGGTTCCGGATGGTGCGAACTGGTTGCGGAGTGGTGCAACTGGTTGCAGAGTTGTGCGAACTGGTAGCTGACTTGTGCGAACTGGTTGCAGAATGGTGGGAACTGGTTGCGAATTGGTACGAACTGGTCGCAGAGTTGTGCGACCTGGTTGCGCAGCAGTGCGAACAGGTTGCAGAGCAGTGCGAACTGGTTTCGGAGTGGTGCGAACTGGTTGCGGATTGGTGCAAATTGGTTGCGGAGTGGTAACAACTGGTTGCAAAGTGGTGCGAACTGGTTGCGGAGTGGTGCAAACTGGTTGCGGAGTGGAGCAAACTGGTTGCCGAGTGGTGCAAACCGATTGCAGAGTGGTGAAAACTGGTTAGAGATTGGTGCGAACGAGTTACGGAGTGGTGCGAGCTGGTTGCGGGCTGCTGCGAACTGCTTGTGGAGTGGTGTGAACTGGTTGCGGAATGGTGCGAACTGGTTACGGAATGATGCGAACAGGTTGCGGAGTGGTGCGAACTGGTTGCAGAGTGGTGCAAACTGGTTGCGGAGTGGTGCGAATTGGTTGCGGAGTGGTGCCAACTGGTTGCGGAGTTGTTCGAAGTGGTTGCGGAGTGATGCAAACCTGTTGCAGAGTGCTGCAAACTTGTTACGGAGTGATGCGAACTGGTTGGGGAGTGGTGCCAACTGGTTGCGGAGTAGTTCGAACTGGTTGCGGAGTGGTGCGAACAGGTTTCGTAGTGGTGCGAACTGAGTGCGGAGTGGTAGGGATCTGTTGTGGCGTGATGCGAACTGGTTGCGGAGTGGTGCAAACTGGTTGCGGAGTGGTGCAACTGGTTGCAGAGTTGTGCGCACTGGTTGCGGAGTGGTGCAAACCGGTTGCGGAGTTGTGCAAACTGGTTGCAGAGTGGTGCGAACTGGTTGCGGAGTGGTACAAACTGGTTGCGGAGTGGTGGGAACTGGTTGCGGAGTTGTGCAAACTGGCTGCGGACTGGTGCGAACTGGTTGCGGGGTGGTGCGAACTGGTTGCAGAGTTGAACTTGTTGCGGACTGGTTCGAGCAGATTGCGGAGTGGTGCGAACTGGTTGCGGAGTGTTCCGAACTGGTTGCAGAGTTGAGCGAACTCGTTGCTGAGTGGTACGAACTGGTTGCGGAATGGTGCGAACTGGTTGCGGAATAGTGGGAACTGGATGTGGAGTTGTGCGAACTGGTTGCTGAGTGGTGCGAACTGGTTGCGGAGCGGTGCAAACTGGTTGCGAAGTGGTGCGAGCTGGTTGAAGAGTGGTGCGAATTGGTTGCGGAGTGGTGCGAACTAGTTGCGGAGTGGTGCGAACAGGTTGCGGAGTGGTGCGAACTGGTTGCGGAGTGGTGCAAACTGGTTGCAGAGTGGTGCGAACTGGTTACGGAGTGGTGCAAACTGGTTGCGGAGTGGTGCAAACCGGTTGCGGACTGGTGCGAACCGGTTGCGTAGTGGTGCGAACTGGTTGTAGAGTGGTGCGTACCGGTTGCGGACTGGTGTGAACTGCTTGCAGAGTGGTGTGAACCGGTTGCGTAGTGGTGCGAACTGGTTGCGGAGTGCTGCAAACGGCTTGCGGAGTGCTGCGAACTGTTTGCAGAATGGTGCGAGCAGGTTGCGGAATTGTGGGAACTGGATGCGGAGTTGTGCGAACTGGTTGCTGAGTGGTGCAAACTGGTTGCGAAGTGGTGCGAACTGGTTGCGGAGTGGTGCAAACAGGTTGCGTAGTGGTGCGAACTGGTTGCAGAGTGGTACAATTTTATTGCGGAGTGGTGCGAACTGATTGCGGAGTGGTGGGAACGGGTTCGGAGTGGTGCAAACTGCTTGCGGAGTGGTGGGAACTGATTGCGGAGTGGTGCAACTGGTTGCAGAGTTGTGCGAACTGGTTGCGGAGTGGTGCGAACTCGTTGCGGAGTGGTACAAACTGGTTGCGGAGTGGTGCGAACTGGTTGCGGAGTGGTGCGAACTGGTTGCGGAGTGGTGCAAACAGGGTGCGGAGTGGTGCGAACTGGTTGCGGAGTGGTGTGAACTGGTTGCGGAGTGGTGCAAACTGCTTGCGGAGTGGTGGGAACTGATTGCGGAGTGGTGCAACTGGTTGCAGAGTTGTGCGAACTGGTTGCGGAGTGGTGCGAACTCGTTGCGGAGTGGTACAAACTGGTTGCGGAGTGGTGTGAACTGGTCGCAGAGTGGTGCAAACTGGTTGCGGAGTGGTGGGAACTGGTAACGGAGTGGTGCGAACTGGTTGGGGAGTGGTGCGAACTGGTTGCAGAGTGGTGCGAACTGGTTGCGGAGTGATGCGAACTGGTTGCCAAGTGGTGTGAACGGGTTGCGGAGTGGTGCAAACTGGTTGAGGAGTGGTGCAAACTGGTTGCGGGGTGATATGATCTCATTGCGGAGTGATGCACACTGGTTTCGGATGGTGCGAACTGGATGCGGAGTGGTGCAACTGGTTGCAGAGTTGTCAAACTGGTTGCGGAGTTGTGCGAACTGGTTGCGGAGTGGTGCGATCCGGTTGCAGAATGGTGGGAACTGGTTGCAGATTGGTGCAAACTGGTTGCGGAGTTGTGCGAAACGGTTGCGGAGCAGTGCGAACTGGTTAAGGAGCAGTACGAACTGGTTGCGGAGTGGTGCGAACTGGTTGAGGATTGGTGTGAACTGGTTGCGGAGTGGTGCAAACTGGTTGCAGAGTGGTGCGAACTGGTTGCGGAGTGGTGCAAACTGGTTGCGGAGAGGTGCAAACTGGTTGAGGACTGGTGCAAACCGGTTGCGTAGTGGTGCGAACTGGTTGCAGAGTGGTGCGAACCGATTGCGGAGTGGTGCGAACTGGTTAGAGATTGGTGCGAACAAGTTGTGGAGTGGTGCGAACAGAATGGAGAGTGCTGCGAAGTGCTTGCAGAGTGATGCGAACTTGTTGCGGAACGGTGCAAAATGGTTGCGGAATGGTGCAAACAGGTTGCGGAGTGGTGCGAACTGGTTGTGGAGTAGTGCGAATTGGTGGCGGAGTGGTGCCAACTGGTTGCAGAGTGGTGCGAAGTGGTTGCGGAGTGGAGCAAACCTGTTGCGGAGTGGTGCGAACTGGTTACGGAGTGGTGCGAACTGGTTGTGGAATGGTGCGAACTGGTTGCGGAGTGGTTCGAACTGGTTGCGGAGCGGTGCTAACTGGTTGCGTAGTGGTGCGAACTGGTTGCGGAGTGGTACGATCTCGTTGCGGAGTGATGCGAACTGGTTGCGGAGTGTTGCAAACTGGTTGCGGAGTGGTGCAACTGGTTTCAGAGTTGTGCAAACTGGTTTCGGACTAGTGCAAACCGGTTGCGGAGTGGTGCGAACTGGTTGCAGAGTGGTGCGAACTGGTTGCGGAGTGGTGCAAACTGGTTGCGGAGTGGTGCGAACTGGTTACGGAGTAGTGCGAACTGGTTGCGGTCTGGTGCAAACTGGTTGCGGAGTGGTGGGAGCTGGTTGCAGAGTGGTGCAAACAGGTTGCAGAGTGGTGCAAACTGGTTGCAAAGTGGTTCGGACAGGTTGCGGAGTGGTGCGAACTGGTTGCGGAGTGGTGCGAACTGGTTGCAGATTTGTGCGAACTCGTTGCCGAGTGGTATGAACTAGTTGCGGAGTGGTACGAACTTGTTGCAGAGTGGTGCGAACAGGTTGCGGAGTGGTACGAACTGGTTGAGGAATTTTGGGAACTTGTTGCAGAGTGGTGCGATCAGGTTGCGGAGTGGTACGAACTGGTTGCAAAGTGGTTCGGACAGGTTGCAGAGTGGTGCGAACTGGTTGCTGAGTGGTGCGAACTGGTTGCGAAGTGGTGCAAACTGGTTGGGAATTCGTTGGAGCTTGTTGCAGAGTGGTGCGATTTGGTTGCAGAGTGGTGCGAACTAGTTGGGGAGTGGTGCGAACTGGTTGCGGAGTGGTGCGAACTGGTTACGGAGTGGTGCAAACTAGTTGCGGAGTGGTGTGAACTGGTAACGGAGTAGTGCAAACTGGTTGCGGAGTGGTGCAAAGCAGTTGCAGAGTGGTGCGAACCGGTTGCGTACAAGTGCAAACTGGTCGCAGAGTGGTGCGAACGGTTGCAGACTGGTGTGAACTGGTTGCAGAGTGGTGTGAACCGGTTGCGTAGTGGTGCGAACTGGTTGCGGAGTGCTGCGAACTGCTTGCGGAGTGGTGCAAACTGGTTGCTGAATGGTGCGAACAGGTTGCGGAGTTGTGGAAACTGGATGCGGAGTTTTGTGAACTGGTTGCTGAGTGGTGCGAACTGGTTGCGGAGTGGTGATAACTCGTTGCGAAGTGGTGCGAACTGGTTGCAGAGTGGTGCAAATTGGTTGCGGAGTGGTGCAAACTAGTGACGGAGTGGTGCGAACTGGTTGCAGAGTGGTGCGAACTGGTTGCGGAGTGGTGCGAATTGGTTGCAGAGTGGTGCCAACTGGTTGCGGAGTGGTGCCAACCGGTTGCGGAGTGGTGCGAACTGGTTACGGAGTGGTGCAAACTGGTTGCGGAGTAGGGCGAACTGGTTGCAGAGTGGTGCGAACTGGTTGCGGAGTGGTGCGAATTGGTTGCAGAGTGGTGCCAACTGGTTGCGGAGTGGTGCCAACCGGTTGCGGAGTGGTGCGAACTGGTTACGGAGTGGTGCAAACTGGTTGCGGAGTAGGGCGAACTGGTTGCAGAGTGGTGCGAACTGGTTGCGGAGTGGTGCGAATTGGTTGCAGAGTGGTGCCAACTGGTTGCGGAGTGGTGCCAACCGGTTGCGGAGTGGTGCGAACTGGTTACGGAGTGGTGCAAACTGGTTGCGGAGTAGGGCGAACTGGTTGCAGAGTGGTGCGAACTGGTTGCGGAGTGGTGCGAATTGGTTGCAGAGTGGTGCCAACTGGTTGCGGAGTGGTGCCAACCGGTTGCGGAGTGGTGCGAACTGGTTACGGAGTGGTGCAAACTGGTTGCGGAGTAGGGCGAACTGGTTGCAGAGTGGTGCGAACTGGTTGCGGAGTGGTGCGAATTGGTTGCAGAGTGGTGCCAACTGGTTGCGGAGTGGTGCCAACCGGTTGCGGAGTGGTGCGAACTGGTTACGGAGTGGTGCAAACTGGTTGCGGAGTAGGGCGAACTGGTTGCAGAGTGGTGCGAACTGGTTGCGGAGTGGTGCGAATTGGTTGCAGAGTGGTGCCAACTGGTTGCGGAGTGGTGCCAACCGGTTGCGGAGTGGTGCGAACTGGTTACGGAGTGGTGCAAACTGGTTGCGGAGTAGGGCGAACTGGTTGCAGAGTGGTGCGAACTGGTTGCGGAGTGGTGCGAATTGGTTGCAGAGTGGTGCCAACTGGTTGCGGAGTGGTGCCAACCGGTTGCGGAGTGGTGCGAACTGGTTACGGAGTGGTGCAAACTGGTTGCGGAGTAGGGCGAACTGGTTGCAGAGTGGTGCGAACTGGTTGCGGAGTGGTGCGAATTGGTTGCAGAGTGGTGCCAACTGGTTGCGGAGTGGTGCCAACCGGTTGCGGAGTGGTGCGAACTGGTTACGGAGTGGTGCAAACTGGTTGCGGAGTAGGGCGAACTGGTTGCAGAGTGGTGCGAACTGGTTGCGGAGTGGTGCGAATTGGTTGCAGAGTGGTGCCAACTGGTTGCGGAGTGGTGCCAACCGGTTGCGGAGTGGTGCGAACTGGTTACGGAGTGGTGCAAACTGGTTGCGGAGTAGGGCGAACTGGTTGCAGAGTGGTGCGAACTGGTTGCGGAGTGGTGCGAATTGGTTGCAGAGTGGTGCCAACTGGTTGCGGAGTGGTGCCAACCGGTTGCGGAGTGGTGCGAACTGGTTACGGAGTGGTGCAAACTGGTTGCGGAGTAGGGCGAACTGGTTGCAGAGTGGTGCGAACTGGTTGCGGAGTGGTGCGAATTGGTTGCAGAGTGGTGCCAACTGGTTGCGGAGTGGTGCCAACCGGTTGCGGAGTGGTGCGAACTGGTTACGGAGTGGTGCAAACTGGTTGCGGAGTAGGGCGAACTGGTTGCAGAGTGGTGCGAACTGGTTGCGGAGTGGTGCGTACTGGTTGCGGAGTGGTGCGAACTGGTTGCGGATTGGTGCGAACTGGTTGCGGAGTGGTGCAAACTGGTGGCGGAGTAGTGCGAACTGGTTGCGGAGTGGTGCGAACTGGTTGCGGAATGGTGTGAAGTGGTTGCGGAGTGGAGCGAAGTGGTTGCGGATTGGTGCGAACTGGTTCACAGTGGTGCGAACTTGTTGCAGATGCGAACTGGTTGCGGAGTGGTGGTAAATGGTTGCCGAGTAGTGTGAACAGGTTGCATAGTGGTGGGAACTGGTTGTGGACTGGTGCCAACTGGTTGCAGAGTGGTGCAAACTGGTTGCGGAGTTGTGCGAACTGGTTGCGGAGTGGAGCGAACTGGTTGCAGAGTGGTGCGAACTGGTTGCGGAGTGGTGCGAACTGGTTGCGGAGTCGTGCAAACTGGTTACGAAGTGGTGCAAACTGGTTGCGGAGTGGTGCAAACAGGTTGCGGAGTGGTGCGAACCGGTTGCGTAGTGGAGCAAACTGGTTATAGAGGAGTACATACCGGTTGCGGACTGGTGCGAACTAGTTGCAGAGTGGTGCAAACCGGTTGCGGTGTGGTGCGAACTGATTGCGGAGTGCTGCGAACGGCTTGCGGATTCATGTGAACAAGTTGATGAATGGTGCAAATGGGTTGCGGAATGGTGCGAACAGGTTGCGGAGTGGTGCCAACTGGTTGCAGAGTCGTGCGAACTATCTGCGGAAATCTGGGAATTGGCTGCGGAGTTGTGCGAACTGGCTGCTGAGTGGTGCGAACTGGTTGCGGAGTGGTGCGAACGGGTTGCGAAGTGGTGCGAACTGGTTGCGGAGTGGTGCGAATTGGTTGCGGAGTGGTGCGAACTGGTTGCGGAGTAGTGCGAACTGGTTGCGGAGTGGTGCGAACTGGTTGCGGTGTCGTGCGAACTGGTTGCGGAGTGGTGCGAACTGGTTGCGGTGTCGTGCGAACTGGTTGCGGAGTGGTGCGAACTGGTTGCGGTGTCGTGCGAACTGGTTGCGGAGTGGTGCGAACTGGTTGCGGTGTCGTGCGAACTGGTTGCGGAGTGGTGCGAACTGGTTGCGGTGTCGTGCGAACTGGTTGCGGAGTGGTGCGAACTGGTTGCGGTGTCGTGCGAACTGGTTGCGGAGTGGTGCGAACTGGTTGCGGTGTCGTGCGAACTGGTTGCGGAGTGGTGCGAACTGGTTGCGGTGTCGTGCGAACTGGTTGCGGAGTGGTGCGAACTGGTTGCGGTGTCGTGCGAACTGGTTGCGGAGTGGTGCGAACTGGTTGCGGTGTCGTGCGAACTGGTTGCGGAGTGGTGCGAACTGGTTGCGGTGTCGTGCGAACTGGTTGCGGAGTGGTGCGAACTGGTTGCGGTGTCGTGCGAACTGGTTGCGGAGTGGTGCGAACTGGTTGCGGTGTCGTGCGAACTGGTTGCGGAGTGGTGCGAACTGGTTGCGGTGTCGTGCGAACTGGTTGCGGAGTGGTGCGAACTGGTTGCGGTGTCGTGCGAACTGGTTGCGGAGTGGTGCGAACTGGTTGCGGTGTCGTGCGAACTGGTTGCGGAGTGGTGCGAACTGGTTGCGGAGTCGTGCGAACTGGTTGCGGAGTGGTGCAAACCGGTTGCCGAGTGGTGCGAACCGGTTGCGTTGTGGTGCGAACTGGTTGCGGAGTGGTGCAAACCGGTTGCGGAGTGGTGCAAACTGGTTGCAGAGTGCTGCGAATCACTTGCGGAGTGGTGCGAACTGGTTGGGGTGCATTGCGAACCGCTTGTGGATTGGTGCCAACTGGTTGCGGAGTGGTGCAAACTGGTTGCGAAGTAGTGCAAACTGGTTGCGGAGTGGTGCAAACAGGTTGGGGAGTGGTCCGAACTAGTTTCGGAGTGGTGCAAACTGGTTGCGGAGTGGTGCGAACTGGTTGTGGAGTGGTGCGAACTTGTTGCGGAGTGGTACGAACTGGTTGCGGAGTGGTGCGAACTGGTGGCGGAGGGGTGCAAACTGGTTGCAGAATGGTGCGAACTGGTTGCGGAGTGGTGCGAACTTGTTGCGGAGTGGTACGAACTGGTTGCGGAGTGGTGCGAACTGGTGGCGGAGGGGTGCAAACTGGTTGCAGAATGGTGCGAACTGGTTGCGTAGTGGTGCCAACTGGTTGCGGAGTGGTGCGAACTGGTTGCGGAGTAGTGCGAACTGGTTGGGAAGTGGTTAGAACTGGTTGCAAAGTGGTGCAAACTAGTTGTGGAGTGGTGCGAAATAATTGAAGAGTGGTTCGACTTGGCTGTGGAGTGGTGCGAACTGGTTGTGGAGTGGTGCAACTGGTTGCAGAGTTGTGCGAACTGGTTGCGGAGTGGTGCAAACTGGTTGCGGAGTGGTGCGAACTGGTTGCGGAGTGGTGCAAACTAGTTGCAGAGTCGTACAAACTGGTTGCAGAGTGGTGCGAACTTGTTGCGGAGTGGTGCCAACTGGTTGCAGAGTGGTGCAAATTATCTGCGGAATTGTTGGAATTGGCTAGGGAGTTGTGTGAACTGGTTGCTGAGTGGTGCGAACTGGTTGCGGAGTGGTGCGAACTGGTTGCGGAGTGGTGCGAACTGGTTGCGGAGTGGTGCGAACTGGTTGCGGAGTGGTGCGAACTGGTTGCG
>SZWC01002063.1:1657-11981 GCA_023375785.1 Penium margaritaceum | reverse complement strand
GGTTGCGGAGTGGTGCGAACTGGTTGCGGAGTGGTGCGAACTGGTTGCGGAGTGGTGCGAACTGGTTGCGGAGTGGTGTGAACCGGTTGCGGAGTGGTGCGAACTGGTTGTGGAGTGGTGCAAACCGGTTGCGGACTGGTTCAAACTGGTTGCAGTGTGCTGGGAACCACTTGCCGATTGGTGCGAACTGGTTGCGGAGTGGTGCGAACTGGTTGCGAAGTGGTACGAACAGGTTGCGGAGTGGTGCAAACTGGATGTGGAGTGGTGCAAACTGGTTGGGGAGTGGTGCGAACTGGTTGCGGAGTGGTGCAACCGGTTGCAGAGTTGTGCGAACTAGTTGCGGAGTGGTGCAAACTAGTTGCGGAGTGGTGCGAACTGGTTGCACAGTGGTTTGAACTGGTTGCGGAGTGTTGCCAACTGGTTGCGGAGTGGTGCGAACTAGTTGCAGAGTGGTGCAAACTGGTTGCGGAGTGGTGCCAATTGGTTGCGGCGTGGTGCGAACTGGTTGCGGAGTGGTGCGAACTGGTTGCAGAGTGGTGCGAACTGGTTGCGGAATTGTGGGAACTGTTTGCTGAGTTGTGCAAACTGGTTGCTGAGTTGTGCGAATTGGTTGCAGAGTGGTGCGAACTAGTTGCGGAGCGGTGCGAACTGGTTGCGGAATTGTGGGAACTGTTTGCTGAGTTGTGCAAACTGGTTGCTGAGTTGTGCGAATTGGTTGCAGAGTGGTGCGAACTAGTTGCGGAGCGGTGCGAACTGGTTGCGGAGTGGTGCGAACTGGTTGCGGAGTGGTGCGAACTGGTCACGGAGTGGTACGAACTGGTTGCGGATTGGTACAAACTGGTTGCGGAGTGGTACAAACTGGTTGCGGAGTGGTGCGAACTGGTTGCGGAGTGGTGCGAACCAGTTGCGTAGTCGTGCGAACTGGTTGCAGAGTGGTGCAAACCAGTTGCGGAGTGGTGCAAACTGGTTGCAGAGTGGTACGAACCGGTTCCAGAGTGGTGCGAACTGGTTGCGGTGTGCTGTGAAACGCTTGCGGATTGGTGCGAACTGGTTGCGGTGTGGTGCAAACTGGTTGCGGAGAGGTGCAAACAGTTTGCGGAGTGGTTCGAACTGGTTGTGGAGTGTTGCAAACTGGTTGGGGGGTGGTGCGAACTGGTTGCCGGGTTGGTGCAAACTAGTTGCGGAGTGGTGCGAACTGGTTGCGGAATGGTAGGAAGTGGTTGCGGAGTGGTGCGAACTGGTTGCAGAGTGGTGTGAACTGGTTGCGGAGTGGTGCGAACTGGTTGCGGAGTGGTGCGAACTGGTTGCGGAGTGGTGACTGGTGGCGGAGTGGTGCGAACTGGTTGCGGAGTGGTGCGAACTGGTTGCGGAGTGGTGACTGGTGGCGGAGTGGTGCGAACTGGTTGCGGATTTGTGCGAACTGGTTGGGGAGTGGTACGGACACGTTGTGGAGTGGTGCGAACTGGTTGCGGAGTGGTGGGAACTGGTTGCGGAGTGGTGAAAATGGTTGCAGAGTTTTGCAAACTGGTTGCGGAGTGGTGCAAACTGGTTGCGGGTGGTGGGAACTGGTTGCAGATTGGTTCAAACTGGTTGCGGAGTGGTGCGATCTGGTTGCGGATTGGTGCGAACTGGTTGTGAAGTGGTGCAAACTGGTTGTGGAGCAGTGCATACTGGTTGCGGAGTGGTGCAAACTGGTTGCAGAATGGTTCAAACTGGTTGCGAAGTGGTGCGAACTGGTTGTGGTGTGGTGCAAATGGTTGCAGAGTTGTGCGAACTGGTTGCGGAGTGGTGCGAACTGGTTGCGGAGTGGTGCAAACTGGTTGTGGAGTGGTCGGAACTGGTTGCAGAGTGGTGCGAACTGGTTGCGGAGTGGTGCAAACCGGTTGCAGAGTGGTGCGAACTGGTTGCGGAGTGGTGCAAACCGGTTGCAGAGTGGTGCGAACTGGTTGCGGAGTGGTGCGAACAGGTTGCGGAGTGGTGCGAACTGGTTGCGAAGTGGTGCGAACTGGTTGCGGAGTGGTGCGAACTGGTTGAGGAGTGGTGTGAAATGGTTGAGGAGTGGTGCGAAGTGGTTGCAGAGTGGTGCAAAAAGGTTGTGGAAAGGTGCAAACATGTTGAGGAGTGGTGCGAACTGGTTGCAGAGTGGTGCGAACTGGTTGCGGAGTGGTGCAAACTGGTTGCATAGTGGTGCAAACTGGTTGCGGAGTGGTGCGAACTGCTTGCAAAGTGGTGCGAACTGGTTGCGGAGTGGTGCGAACTTGTTGCAGATTGGTGGGAATTGGTTGCCGAGTGGTGAGACCCAGTTACGGAATGGTGGGAACTGGTTGCGAAGTGGTGCGAACAGGTTGCCGAGTGGTGCGAACTGGTTGCGGAGTGGTGCGAACAAGTTGCGGAGTGGTGCGAACTGGCTGCGGAGTGGTGCAAACTGGTTGCAGAGTGGTGCGAACTAGTTGCAGAGTGGTGCAAACGGGTTATGCAGTGGTGCGAATTGGTTACGGACTGGTGCGAACTGGTTGTGAAGTGGTACGAACTGGTTGCGGAGTGATGCGAACTGGTTGCGGAGAGGTGCGAACTGGTTGCGAAGTGGTGCGAACCGGTTGCCGAGTGGTGCGAACTGGTCGCGGAGTGGTGCGAACTAGGTGCAGAGTGGTGCGAACTAGTTGCAGAGTGGTGCAAACGGGTTATGCAGTGGTGCGAATTGGTTACGGACTGGTGCGAACTGGTTGTGAAGTGGTACGAACTGGTTGCGGAGTGATGCGAACTGGTTGCGGAGAGGTGCGAACTGGTTGCGAAGTGGTGCGAACCGGTTGCCGAGTGGTGCGAACTGGTCGCGGAGTGGTGCGAACTAGGTGCAGAGTGGTGCGAACTAGTTGCAGAGTGGTGCAAACGGGTTATGCAGTGGTGCGAATTGGTTACGGACTGGTGCGAACTGGTTGTGAAGTGGTACGAACTGGTTGCGGAGTGATGCGAACTGGTTGCGGAGAGGTGCGAACTGGTTGCGAAGTGGTGCGAACCGGTTGCCGAGTGGTGCGAACTGGTCGCGGAGTGGTGCGAACTAGGTGCAGAGTGGTGCGAACTAGTTGCAGAGTGGTGCAAACGGGTTATGCAGTGGTGCGAATTGGTTACGGACTGGTGCGAACTGGTTGTGAAGTGGTACGAACTGGTTGCGGAGTGATGCGAACTGGTTGCGGAGAGGTGCGAACTGGTTGCGAAGTGGTGCGAACCGGTTGCCGAGTGGTGCGACCTAGTTGCGGAGTGGTGCAACTAAAAGGAGCGGTGCGAACGGGTTGGGGAGTGGTACGAACTGGTTGCGGAATGGTGCGAACTGGTTGCGGAGTGGTGCGAACTGGTCACGGAGTGGTACGAACTGGTTGCGGAGTGGTGCAAACTGGTTGCGGAGTGGTAGAAACTGGTTGCAGAGTGGTGCAAACCAGTCGCGTAGTGGTGCGAACTGGTTGCAGAGTGGTGCGGACCGGTTGCGGAGTGGTGTGAACTGGTTGCAGAGTGGTGCGAACCGGTTGCGGAGTGGTGCGAACTGGTTGCGGTGTGCTGCGAACCGCTTGCGGATTGGTGCGAACTGGTTTCAAAGTGGTGCAAACTGGTTGCGGAGTGGTGCGAACAGGTTGCGGAGTGGTTCGAACTGGTTGTGGAGTGTTGCAAACTGGTTGGGGGGTGGTGCGAACTGGTTGCGGAGTGGTGCAAACTGGTTGGGGGGTGGTGCGAACTGGTTGCCGGGTTGGTGCAAACTAGTTGCGGAGTGGTGCGAACTGGTTGCGGAGTGGTGTGAACTGGTTGCGGAGTGGTGCGAAATGGTTGCGGAGTGGTGGGAACTGGTTGCGGAGTGGTGACTGGTGGCAGAGTGGTGCGAACTGGTTGCGGATTGGTCCGAACTGGTTGGGGAGTGGTACGGAAACGTTGTGGAGTGGTGCGAACTAGTTGCGGAGTGGTGGGAAATGGTTGCGGAGTGGTGCAACTGGTTGCAGAGTTTTGCAAACTGGTTGCGGAGTGGTGCGAACTGGTTGCAGGTGGTGGGAACTGGTTGCAGATTGGTTCAAACTGGTTGCGGAGTGGTGGGAACTGGTTGCGGAGTGGTGCGAACTGGTTGTGGAGCAGTGCGAACTGGTTGCGGAGTGGTGCGAACCCGTTGCAGAGTGGTTCAAACTGGTTGCGAAGTGGTGCGAACTGGTAGCGGAGTGGTGCAAACGGTTGCAGAGTTGTTCGAACTGGTTGCGGAGTGGTGCCAACTGGTTGCGAAGTGGTGCAAACTGGTTGTGGAGTGGTGGGAACTGGTTGCAGAGTGGTGCGAACTGGTTGCGGAATTGTGGGAATTGGCTGCCGAGCTGTGCGAACTGCTTGCTGAGTGGTGCAAACAGGTTGCGGAGTGGTGCGAACTGGTTGCGAACTGGTGCGAACTGGTTACGGAGTGGTGCGAACTGGTTGCGGAGTGGTGAAAACCGGTTGCGTAGTGCTGCAAACTGGTTTCAGAGTGGTGCGAACCGGTTGCGGACTGGTGCGACTTGGTTGCAGAGTGGTACGAAACGGTTGCGGAATGGTGCGAACTGGTTGCGGTGTGCAGCGAACCGCTTGCGGATTGGTGCGAACTGGTTGCGGAGTGGTGCGAATTGGTTGCGGAGTGTACGAACAGGTTGCCGAGTGGTGTGAACTGGTTGTGGAGTGGTGCAAACTGGTTGGGGAGTGGTGTGAACTGGTTGCGGAGTGGTGCAAACTGGTTGCGGAGTGGTGCGAACTCGTTATGGAGTGGTGCAACTGGTTGCAGAGTTGTGCGAACTGGTTGCGGAGTGGTGCGACCTTGTTGCGGAGTGGTGCGAACTGGTTGCACAGTGGTGCGAACGTGTTGCGGAGTAGTGCGAACTGGTTGCGGAGTGGTGCGAACTGGTTGCGGAGTAGTGTAAACCTGTTGCGGAGTGGTACGAACTGGTTGCGGAGTGGTGCCAACTGGTTGCGAGTGGTGCGAATGGGTTGCGGAGTGGTGGAAATGGGTCACGGAATCGTGCGAACTAGTTGTGGAGTGGTGTAAACTCGTTGCGGAGTGGTGCGAACTGGTTGCGGAGTGATGCAAACTGCTTGCGGAGTGGTGCAAACTTGTTGCGGAGTGGTGCAAACCGATTGCGTAGTTGTGCGTACTAGTTGCAGAATGGTGCGAACCAGTTGCGGAGTGGTGCGAACTGGCAGCGGAGTTGTGCGAACTGGTTGCTGAGTGGTGCAAACTGGTTGGGGAGTGGTGCGAACTGGTTGCGAAGTGGTGCGAATGCGTTGTGGAAAGGTGCCAATTGGTTGCTGAGTGGTGCGAACTGGTTGCGGAGTGGTGCGAGCTGGTTGCGAAGTGGTGCGAACTGGTTGCGGATTGGTGCGAATTGGTTGCTGAGTGGTGCGAACTAGTGGCAGAGTGGTTCGAACTGGTTGCGGAGTGGTGCGAACTGGTTGCGGATAGGTGCGAACTGGTTGCGGAGTGGTGCAAACTGGTTGCCGAGTGGTGCGAACTGGTTGCAGAGTGGTGCGAACCGGTTGCGGAGTGGTGCGAACGGGTTGCGGAGTGGTGCGAACTGGTTGCCGAGTGGTGCGAACTGGTTGCAGAGTGGTGCGAACCGGTTGCGGAGTGGTGCGAACGGGTTGCGGAGTGGTGCGAACTGGTTGCCGAGTGGTGCGAACTGGTTGCAGAGTGGTGCGAACCGGTTGCGGAGTGGTGCGAACGGGTTGCGGAGTGGTGCGAACTGGTTGCCGAGTGGTGCGAACTGGTTGCAGAGTGGTGCGAACCGGTTGCGGAGTGGTGCGAACGGGTTGCGGAGTGGTGCGAACTGGTTGCCGAGTGGTGCGAACTGGTTGCAGAGTGGTGCGAACCGGTTGCGGAGTGGTGCGAACGGGTTGCGGAGTGGTGCGAACTGGTTGCCGAGTGGTGCGAACTGGTTGCAGAGTGGTGCGAACCGGTTGCGGAGTGGTGCGAACGGGTTGCGGAGTGGTGCGAACTGGTTGCCGAGTGGTGCGAACTGGTTGCAGAGTGGTGCGAACCGGTTGCGGAGTGGTGCGAACGGGTTGCGGAGTGGTGCGAACTGGTTGCCGAGTGGTGCGAACTGGTTGCAGAGTGGTGCGAACCGGTTGCGGAGTGGTGCGAACGGGTTGCGGAGTGGTGCGAACTGGTTGCCGAGTGGTGCGAACTGGTTGCAGAGTGGTGCGAACCGGTTGCGGAGTGGTGCGAACGGGTTGCGGAGTGGTGCGAACTGGTTGCCGAGTGGTGCGAACTGGTTGCAGAGTGGTGCGAACCGGTTGCGGAGTGGTGCGAACGGGTTGCGGAGTGGTGCGAACTGGTTGCCGAGTGGTGCGAACTGGTTGCAGAGTGGTGCGAACCGGTTGCGGAGTGGTGCGAACGGGTTGCGGAGTGGTGCGAACTGGTTGCCGAGTGGTGCGAACTGGTTGCAGAGTGGTGCGAACCGGTTGCGGAGTGGTGCGAACGGGTTGCGGAGTGGTGCGAACTGGTTGCCGAGTGGTGCGAACTGGTTGCAGAGTGGTGCGAACCGGTTGCGGAGTGGTGCGAACGGGTTGCGGAGTGGTGCGAACTGGTTGCCGAGTGGTGCGAACTGGTTGCAGAGTGGTGCGAACCGGTTGCGGAGTGGTGCGAACGGGTTGCGGAGTGGTGCGAACTGGTTGCCGAGTGGTGCGAACTGGTTGCAGAGTGGTGCGAACCGGTTGCGGAGTGGTGCGAACGGGTTGCGGAGTGGTGCGAACTGGTTGCCGAGTGGTGCGAACTGGTTGCAGAGTGGTGCGAACCGGTTGCGGAGTGGTGCGAACGGGTTGCGGAGTGGTGCGAACTGGTTGCCGAGTGGTGCGAACTGGTTGCAGAGTGGTGCGAACCGGTTGCGGAGTGGTGCGAACGGGTTGCGGAGTGGTGCGAACTGGTTGCCGAGTGGTGCGAACTGGTTGCAGAGTGGTGCGAACCGGTTGCGGAGTGGTGCGAACGGGTTGCGGAGTGGTGCGAACTGGTTGCCGAGTGGTGCGAACTGGTTGCAGAGTGGTGCGAACCGGTTGCGGAGTGGTGCGAACGGGTTGCGGAGTGGTGCGAACTGGTTGCCGAGTGGTGCGAACTGGTTGCAGAGTGGTGCGAACCGGTTGCGGAGTGGTGCGAACGGGTTGCGGAGTGGTGCGAACTGGTTGCCGAGTGGTGCGAACTGGTTGCAGAGTGGTGCGAACCGGTTGCGGAGTGGTGCGAACGGGTTGCGGAGTGGTGCGAACTGGTTGCCGAGTGGTGCGAACTGGTTGCAGAGTGGTGCGAACCGGTTGCGGAGTGGTGCGAACGGGTTGCGGAGTGGTGCGAACTGGTTGCCGAGTGGTGCGAACTGGTTGCAGAGTGGTGCGAACCGGTTGCGGAGTGGTGCGAACGGGTTGCGGAGTGGTGCGAACTGGTTGCCGAGTGGTGCGAACTGGTTGCAGAGTGGTGCGAACCGGTTGCGGAGTGGTGCGAACGGGTTGCGGAGTGGTGCGAACTGGTTGCCGAGTGGTGCGAACTGGTTGCAGAGTGGTGCGAACCGGTTGCGGAGTGGTGCGAACGGGTTGCGGAGTGGTGCGAACTGGTTGCCGAGTGGTGCGAACTGGTTGCAGAGTGGTGCGAACCGGTTGCGGAGTGGTGCGAACGGGTTGCGGAGTGGTGCGAACTGGTTGCCGAGTGGTGCGAACTGGTTGCAGAGTGGTGCGAACCGGTTGCGGAGTGGTGCGAACGGGTTGCGGAGTGGTGCGAACTGGTTGCCGAGTGGTGCGAACTGGTTGCAGAGTGGTGCGAACCGGTTGCGGAGTGGTGCGAACGGGTTGCGGAGTGGTGCGAACTGGTTGCCGAGTGGTGCGAACTGGTTGCAGAGTGGTGCGAACCGGTTGCGGAGTGGTGCGAACGGGTTGCGGAGTGGTGCGAACTGGTTGCCGAGTGGTGCGAACTGGTTGCAGAGTGGTGCGAACCGGTTGCGGAGTGGTGCGAACGGGTTGCGGAGTGGTGCGAACTGGTTGCCGAGTGGTGCGAACTGGTTGCAGAGTGGTGCGAACCGGTTGCGGAGTGGTGCGAACGGGTTGCGGAGTGGTGCGAACTGGTTGCCGAGTGGTGCGAACTGGTTGCAGAGTGGTGCGAACCGGTTGCGGAGTGGTGCGAACGGGTTGCGGAGTGGTGCGAACTGGTTGCCGAGTGGTGCGAACTGGTTGCAGAGTGGTGCGAACCGGTTGCGGAGTGGTGCGAACGGGTTGCGGAGTGGTGCGAACTGGTTGCCGAGTGGTGCGAACTGGTTGCAGAGTGGTGCGAACCGGTTGCGGAGTGGTGCGAACGGGTTGCGGAGTGGTGCGAACTGGTTGCCGAGTGGTGCGAACTGGTTGCAGAGTGGTGCGAACCGGTTGCGGAGTGGTGCGAACGGGTTGCGGAGTGGTGCGAACTGGTTGCCGAGTGGTGCGAACTGGTTGCAGAGTGGTGCGAACCGGTTGCGGAGTGGTGCGAACGGGTTGCGGAGTGGTGCGAACTGGTTGCCGAGTGGTGCGAACTGGTTGCAGAGTGGTGCGAACCGGTTGCGGAGTGGTGCGAACGGGTTGCGGAGTGGTGCGAACTGGTTGCCGAGTGGTGCGAACTGGTTGCAGAGTGGTGCGAACCGGTTGCGGAGTGGTGCGAACGGGTTGCGGAGTGGTGCGAACTGGTTGCCGAGTGGTGCGAACTGGTTGCAGAGTGGTGCGAACCGGTTGCGGAGTGGTGCGAACGGGTTGCGGAGTGGTGCGAACTGGTTGCCGAGTGGTGCGAACTGGTTGCAGAGTGGTGCGAACCGGTTGCGGAGTGGTGCGAACGGGTTGCGGAGTGGTGCGAACTGGTTGCCGAGTGGTGCGAACTGGTTGCAGAGTGGTGCGAACCGGTTGCGGAGTGGTGCGAACGGGTTGCGGAGTGGTGCGAACTGGTTGCCGAGTGGTGCGAACTGGTTGCAGAGTGGTGCGAACCGGTTGCGGAGTGGTGCGAACGGGTTGCGGAGTGGTGCGAACTGGTTGCCGAGTGGTGCGAACTGGTTGCAGAGTGGTGCGAACTGGTTGCGGAATGGTGGGAACTGGCTGCGGAGTTGTGCTAACTGGTTCCTGAGTGGTGCGAACTGGTTGCAGAGTGGTGCGAACGGGTTGCAAAGTGGAGAAAACGGGTTGCGGAGTGGTGCGAATTGGTTGCGGAGTGGTGCGAACTAGTTGCGGAGTTGAGCGAACTGGTTGCGAATTGGTGCGAGCTGATTGCATAGTGGTGCGAACTGGTTGCGGAGTTGTACGAACTGGTTGCAAAGTGGTGCAAACTGGTTGTGGAGTTGTGCAAACCGGTTGCGAAGTGGTGCAAACCGGTTGCGTAGTGGTGCGAACTGGTTGCAGAGTGGTGCGAACCGGTTGCGGAGTGGTGCGAACTGGTTGCAGATAGGTGCGAACCGGTTGCGGAGTGGTGCGAACCGGTTGCGGTGTGCTGCGAACTGCTTGCGGATTGGTGTGAACTGGTTGCAGAGTGGTGCGAGCTGGTTGCGGAATGGTGGGAACAGGTTGCGGAGTGGTGCGAACTGGTTGCGGATAGGTGCGAACTGGTTGCGGAGTGGTGCAAACTCGTTGCGGAGTGGTGTGAACTGCTTGCGGAGTGGTGCTAAGTGGTTGCGAAGTGGTGCGACCTGGTTGCGTAGTGGTAGGAACTTGTTGCGGAGTGGTGCGAACTGGTTGCGGAGTGGTGGGAACTGGTTGTGGAGTGGTGCAACTGGTTGCAGAGTTGTGCGAACTGGTTGCGGAGTGGTAGGAACTTGTTGCGGAGTGGTGCGAACTGGTTGCGGAGTGGTGGGAACTGGTTGTGGAGTGGTGCAACTGGTTGCAGAGTTGTGCGAACTGGTTGCGGAGTGGTGCAAACTGGTTGCGGAGTATTGCAAACTGGTCGCACAGTGGTGCGAACTTGTTGCGGAGTGTTCCGAACTGGTTGCGGAGTGGTGCGAACTGGCTGCAAAGGAGTGTGAACTGGTTGCGGAGTGGTGGGAACTGGTTGTGGAGTGGTGCCAATCGGTTGCGGAGTGGTGCGAACTAGTTGCGGAGTGGTGCGAACTGGTTGCGAAGTGATGCGAAGTGGTTGCGGAGTGGAGCGAACTGGTTGCGGAGTGGTGCCAACCGGTTGCGTAGTGGTGCGAACTGGTTGCAGAGTGGTGCCAACCGGTTGCGGACTGGCGCGACTTGGTTGCAGAGTGGTACGAACCGGATGCGGAGTGGTGCAAACGGGTTGCGGTGTGCAGCGAACCGCCTGCGGATTGGTGCGAACTGGTTGTGGAGTGGTGCGAACTGGTTGCGGAGTGGT